>DF241904.1:0-21688 GCA_000507305.1 Breviolum minutum Mf 1.05b.01 | reverse complement strand
AAACAAAAAGAATTTCCAAAAAAATACCCCCTCCATTTTCCAATGTCGGAACTTCAAAAAGCGCTCCGAACCTGAGGTGTATTGTGCATTTTCACTTGCAAATGTGTGCAATTTTTCGACATCTGAACTTCAAAAAGTGCTCCGAGAGCGTCAGTTTTTGACCTTTTTGACTTTGAAATGTTCTTCTCGCCACAGCGGCGTGCAAATTTTCGACATCTCAACTTCAAAAAGTGCTTCGGAGCTGAGGTGTTTTGTACATTTTCACTTCAAAATGCGCTTCGCGCTACAGCGGCGTGCAATTTTTGGACGTCTGAACTTCAAAAAGTGGTCCAACGCTGAGGTCTTTTCTACATTTTGACTTCAAAATGTGCTTTTCGCCACAGCGGCGTGCAATTTTTGATTTCTCCTCTGACCACATGACTCCGCACCCGCCGCTTTAACAGGCCTACTTTTCGACTGACCCGACACACGGATCATTGAAAAAACGCAGCATTTCGCGACTTCTCTAACATTTGGCGCGGATGTATTTTCTTTCTGCTGACTTGACTACTCTACTACTGTGCTTTTCATCTGCTTTTCAACTCTCCAGATTGTCGGAAGTTTTTATTTAAACTTCCTTCGATAATTAGTATTTGCTTGAAAATCTACCCTAATTGCATGCTGTCACCACACATCTTTTGTTGCAATCAAGGTTGCTGTTCGAAAATGATTTGGCTCAAATTTGCAGTTTTCCCTTCTCTGGTGTTGAAATTCATCGCCGAAATTCCGCAGCGTTCAGCGGTTTTTAAAGGAACGTGTGTATAGTTGGCCATCACTGTAAAAATGCTGACACTATATTTTCTCAAGAGGATGCCAATATTGCAACCTAACCCAAGATATGTGTTTCAGATGCCTTCTTTTTGGTAGTACACAATTGCACTCTGACAGTGGATAAGCATCTTCCTATGCATTCCCTACACGATTTCAACTCCCAAGTGTTTGGCAACAATTGGATGAGAACAGCTGAAGTCATCAATGAGTCAGGCTGATTTGTAAGAGGAATGATGTATAATATACATACATGTTATATACCCTCCGCCACTTCTAACAATATACAGTAATTTTCTTCCATGGTGATTCTCGAACTTATCGCTTCACTATTGGCCACAAATGTCTGTTGATGACCATGTGCTCATGTCCTCATGTCATCATTATGTCCTCCATGTGCTCTGCAACATACTGAGCTCGGGCCACAACATCGTGAACGTGTCACGTGTCGCAACACAATGGTAGCAACAACGAGACCAAGAGAGGAACTTTGGGACAAACATTTCTAAAACCATCATGTAGGTAAATATACCACATGTAGCTAAATATACCGTACCATACTGGAAAGCAACATGTCTAAAACCTTCCCGGATGAAGAGAGGCTCCCTACCGCTACAGATGGAAAACATCCTTCCCACCACCTGAATTGGAAACGTCCAACCATGGGAGTTACGTTACACTCCGGGATCAACTAACATAGCTGGCTGGAGAATCCACCATTTTGATGGTATTTACCAGGAAAAATGGTGGATTTTCCATTGCTATATTAGTTTACCAGGGTGTGATGGATGTTCATGAAATAAGAAACCTCAACTGGTTGAACTCTGGAGTTCTGAAGGCCATCCACGTTGCATCTCAGTTGCGAGAGGTATGTTTTCATGACTCATAGCGAAAATGGTGATGGTGGGAAAACTCTTAAAATTGGGGGCCCCTTCATAATCAACCCCATATACACCTTTTATAATTAAAAAAAAAGTGGGTCCAATAGTATCCAATAGTTGGTATTTATTGGGTATATCCCCTTTTAAAGGGGCTCCTTGCGAGAGGTCGTTCAACAGCAAAATTCCTCCATCCCAAGGTTACCGACCTCGACTTGGACTCTCCACGGAACGTAAGCCAGGCCTGACAGTTGATGGACAGCACCTAAAAATAGGCCATCCCAAAAGGAAACGATCGTATTCCAAGCATCAATTTTTCAGGTGCGAACTGTTAGTTTTAGGGAGTGTATTGACTTAAACAATTGTCATATTTAAATTATTTAAATCAGATGTCGTAGTTTTTAAACAACATTTGAATATGAAGTTATAAATAAACAACATATTTTCTAATGTAATGAGTCATTACATTAGAATACCTGTCAACCCTGGACAATAGTGAGTCAGGAAACATTCCTACTCCCACCAAGCATCCATAACTACCTTTGGTGGGAGTAACACCTTACCACACCTTTGGCAATTGGTGTACGAAATCCCGAAAATTACACACCTTATATCATCCATGTATGGTATTTACCTATGTTTGGTTGATTTTTTTTATGGTAAATGCAATATGGGAACTTCCAACCTTTGGAAAATTAACCTGCAATCTGCAAATGAAGTGATCAAAAGAATATCAAATAATAGGTCGGCTTTGAATCGGTAGCATGTTGGAAACAAAATGTAACAAGTGCTTACAATTGTCTGAATTGGAAAAAATACATTGCGGAAAGGAACCACAACTGCGAAACTATCTGGAAATTGTCTTTATAGATACTATATATTCAGAATGTTATTTCTTTAGTTGTCAAAGTTTTCTTCAAGTCTGAGGATATTACAATCTTTACGAAATGTTATTCTTTGCAAAACGTGTTTTCAAGAAATCAAACATTAAAAAAACAACAAATCAAAACTGCAAATCTGGAAGCCACAGCTTCAACCAAACTTTAGCTGCATCCAATAATTTTGTGTCAGCTGAAGGAAGCAACATCCATATTATATGAACCAAAAACAAACAACATGTTGAGATCATGTTGTTGGGGATCCTTATCTTCAGATCGAATCAAGAATCTATCTTGACTGCTTACTTTACATGAAACATCTACCAAATAACCAATTTAGCTACTTCGAAATTAGATCCCATCCATGGTGGATGCGGCATCGCAGGTCCACAAGATATATCCCATGCCACGAAAACGTCAAGGGACGGTGGTGTAGGAGATCTGGACCGTGCCACTGCAGCCTCCCAAATGACGAGAAGTCCAAAATGGAAACGTGGAAGCTGAGATCTTGGTGAATATACATCTCTATTTGGATGTTTCCGAAAATAGGGGTACCCCAAAATGGATGGTTCATAATGGAAAACCCTATTAAAATGGATGTTTTGGGGGTACCACTATTTTTGGAAACACCCATTTGATACCTGAAAGCGTCAGAAAAAACATGTTTTTTGTTTGAGGTAAAGCTATATACTATTACTCACCACTCTGAAAACACGTGTGAAATTGTCACTTTTAGCGGGAATCCTATATGAAACCACCATTTACAGCTTTCGGTTGGGGGGTGGCATATCTTGCTCAAGTCTATTTGCAGGAGACATGCAAACACAGGCTACTTTTCAATGTACCAGAAATCTTAAACACCCATCATGTCCATGAATTCCTGAGAGGACCTGTTTTCCTTTCACAGTGCCAAAAAAACAAGTTGGATTTACGAGGTCTACTTATTGTCTAAGTGGAAACTTCTCCGGAGATACATTGAAACGCTGCCATACCGATGGAGCGTCTTCACCTAAGTGTTCTCCGGCGAGTTAGAACTTGCACCAGAAGCAGTCTCTCAAATGGCCCACACCAGAAGATTGTTCAATGGCCGGACTCTAACAGTTGATATACAATACATCCTGAGAGTATATACAATGTATACATGTATATAATAGTATCCTATGTGAAATAAAGAGGATGTTTACCAAGGCAGGTATCTCTTTTTCATTATTTTTCCAAAACAACTACTCTTCCAACGGGTTCACCAAGGACTCTCTCCTCTGCTGCAAGGCTGCGTGCAGGACTTCGGCTTTTGCGACCTTCGCTCCTCGTGTTGTGGCGGCGTTGTATCTCTGAAAAAGCATTACATTGCCATATGAATGAGTTGGGTAGCATGTGTTTTAGCATAAAGATGAAGATGAAGATGATGATGATGATGATGATGATGATGATGATGACGATGATGATGATGATGATGATGATGATGATGATGATGATGAAGATGATGATGATAATGATGATGATCCTGATGACGATAATGATTATAATGATTATAATGATCGATTATATAAAAAGCAAACGTTGTTGATGAAGATGCCAGTGTGTTTAACATGATGTTGCTGCTGATAATGCTGATCATTGCAAGTTGGTCTTATTAATGATGCCGTTATAAAACCGATATACCGTTGATAATCATGGTATGAATCATTCCATTGATGTTGTTAATGATGATCCTGTATCACATCTTCTTTTAGCATCCCATCCAAATGTGGTTTTTTTCCCCACACATTTGCAGCAAAACATCGCCGTTGTTCCAACGTTCGGACCGTCCTGCTTGGTGATGGTCTATCCAAGTCGCTGGGAGATATGCCGATGGAACCTTGGTAGGTCAAATTCATCTAGTGGACCTATGAAAATTTAGATGTGTATAATATGGATAAATACATACGTTGAAGATATGTTATATGCAAAGGCTTGATTCAAACATGTATGAAAATGAATATGTATGATATACATATTACTCCTATTATAGGCATTCTTGCAGAGGTATCCTTTTACCGCAGACTTGTCTCTACATTATTTCTTCTAAAAACACATAATAATACATAAGACATAATATACATACTCCAGTTGTTTAATATCAGAATTCCCTATCATCGGTGTATGCACTCATACTCATGGAGTATTGGACGGTTGTGATTAAGGCATGGGCTTTAAAACATCTTTAAAACTGCGTACTGGACCAATATTATGCAGAATTTTTGTGCCACACAAAACCAAAACTGACGCTACAAAAAAGTATATCTGCCACAGTTGCTTCCACTATATTTGATATCTACTACTTCAATCATTGGAAGATCGAATTCAAGGCTGCAATTCGTTGGATCCAATCCATGATGACAGCATCCGGCAGCCTTCTTTAGCAAAAAACATGCTTTACATTCGCTCTGTGAACCCGCAAGCAAAATTGTGGTCACATCATTTTTGTAAAGTGTCATGTGGGCAAATCATCTACAAATAGGCAAGATTTGGGCATTCTAATGCATTAATATGCATTAATTATAAACATTTAAAAGAAAACATATCACAATGATGTCCAATGTATAGATATCATATGTTCCGTCCCATGTGTTTCCTATGATGTTCAGAAACCTTGTCAATATATCGACAATAACACGCTATTTTAAACTTTTTCTGCTGTAATACTGTATATTCCAGTTCCCTCCACCTGCATCTCAACGACTTGTTCATTCATCATATGTATTTGTAAAAAATCCTTCAACATCAATGACAATTCTCCTGAAATTCGCTGCTGAAAAACAACAAAATTGTCAGTAAAAGTTGGCCGCCATCTATCAAATCTCAGAAAAGTTGCCACATTGCCCAATGGTTCTAATCTCAGCATCCCTGCTGGCACCCTCGCTTACCTGGCCCATCTACAAATGCAAATCGCGGAGCTGAGTTTCTCAAAAACACAAGGAAACGTCAGTGAGGTCGCTATCATTTGACCAGAATATGTAACTATAAAAGGATTGGAACTGTAGTGGTATGAATTGTAAAATACACTGACCTGATATAGATTCTATTTGAAGCGCAATATTTCGAAACCTTCAAAAAATGGAAATCGAGCCTATTTGGGAAGTTCCCCCTTTCCTAAAGTACATCTGTTGATGTGACGCCGGTATAATTCGCCAAGCATCCTAGAGAATGAATGATGGTGGGACGCGAAAATTCTGAGATACAAGATACAGTTGACAAGTCGAAGTGATCCATGCAGTCCCTCATGCTAGCATGTTTAACTGGTGACTAAAATATCTTCCATATTTTGACATCAAACATAATCTCGCAGGTCAGGTCACAGTTGCAAACTCCCCCAACTCCCCTTCTTTTCATCGCACGGTTTGTTCGCTTCTTTGAAGGCCTGGATGTTGGAACAGGACAACGCCGTGGTGTGACACATCCAACCGACCGATCTGAGGTTCGTGATTTTTGTTTGGAAGTTGAGGTTGGAGTCATCAAGGTCTTGGTAAGCAATGCCTTGAACCAGCAAAAAATATAACAATTGTAAAAAGAATAAGGTATGAAAAGGTATAACTACAAGTTTCATGAGAATTGGCAATCTCTGCCAATGACTTTTCGACATGTTGTTGAAAACATGTCATTGATGGATGGGTTTAATGTCCACTCGTCCTCTGAATGAATTTGGGATACCTTGGCACTGTATCTCGGTGAACACCTACTCGTATCCCCGTTCTGAGGTACATGAAAAGTCCTGTTATCAGCAGCAAGAACTTACGACAATTACTAGCTCCAGTAACTTCCATAGAAATTGCAAAATGATGGAAAAAGAACAATATACTTGCAAAATCATCTTCTTCTTTCTCAACCACACTGTATACAGTATACAATGGAGAGCCTTTCAAGAAAACATCATCTTTATATATCTTTATCATCTTTCCTCTTTTTTCTCTCTCTTCATGGTGTTTTGTCAAACGCCCGCCTCGCACGATGAAGAACCGGACCGGTCGGAGCCTCTTGGAGTGCACTTTTCCTCCTGATTCAACGGCATCCCGGCTGGGGGGGGGGGGAAGGTTTCCATTCCCATGAAACGGATCCATGGGACGATTGGACATACTCACCTACCATCTATGGGACGATTGTGTATTTACCTAAAAAAACATTTGGTTGATTTTTATGGTAAATCTAAAGGTAAATATGCCATACATGGATTCTATGGGATTTAAATCTCCATGTCCAAAAAAACTCGGATACTTTCCATGAAATACTGGTTGTTTAATGACGGGATCCTTATTTCATGGTTAATGAAATATTTCCCATTTAACTCTGTAGGATTTCATCCCCTATATACCCTAAACAACAAGGTCTTGTTTCATTGCTCATGTAAATCCATGGAAAATCCTCCCTGAAAACGAACAAATGTCCTCTGAAACATAGGACCATCGTGAAAGGAAAAATAATTTTCCAACCATCATTTTTCAGGGCCGATGTTATCCAACAGAAATGTTAGAAAATCAGAGAAAATTGACATGTTTTTTGGATGTAGAAAGGTTGGTTGTATCCTGCCATTTCTTCAAGTTGAGTATGTGTGTATACTATGTACGAAAAATAGTACCTTAGTAAGCAAACATACCAGCTGAATCTGCCTCGGCAATCATGCCGCTGCCAAACCACACTTCAAACCCCCGCGTCAAACAAGGGGAAAGGCATGGACAAAAAAACTCACCGAATGATATCAATGAATCAATTACATACTGTTGATGGAAGAAATCCCAAACAACCATCTGAATGTATATATATATATATCCTTGTGAATGATGAGATAAACTACAGTATCTGGTGCAGGATTTCTTCCATCAACAGTAGTACTTGACGGTATCAAGTGTCTTGTATTTTTCCACCCCAAACTCACCAACAAATTCACAAGTCAAGTGTCACACCACAATCGAACTCATAGGTCAACTTGTATGTTCATCCGGCCAAATCATAATATTTCACCAACCTAGATTTCCTAGAAATGTCCCTTACTAAACCACTATTTGGGGTGAGGTCGTGTTTTCGGTCGCGATAATTTGACCAGATCTTCATGAACTTGCAACCCAGTGACTTTTTCTTCACACGTGGTTTCTCAATAGGTGAAGCCTCCTGCTGCTCCTGCACCACACCTGGAGTTTACAGTGATAAAGATCACCCTGGAAAAAAATCTTTTTTGGTATGCGATCCAGCTACGGTTTTTATTTTGATACTGTAAAAATGAGATAAACATACATATATTAAGACAGTAAGTATATACACACATTTCCTTTTCAATTGGGTGAATTTTGAGATTCCAGGTTTGTTTTCCAGGACGCACATCCTGTTCAGTTATTTCATTTGTCACCAACCTGAAGTGCTGATTTGCATGTTGTGGTGTTTTTTTTCTTGCAAAAAAAGACCTCGAAATGGTGAATTCACCCTTCCTAATGACCAGTTGAAGCAGGAATTGCAAAAAAACATTACAAACAGCAATTCCCATGATGAAATCAGGTTTCATACATCGCCAGGGGGACGAGTGACAAATCACTTTGGCGTCAGTGATCTTTACTTTAGGCTTCAATATTCCTACTATTCACCTGCCAGTAAGGCCCGGCCGGTTTATCACCCAAAAGAAAACTAAATGCAATCCCCTACAGGTGAACAACACCGTCTACACAAATATCAGCTACCTTCAGTCATGGTCACGAAATCACGTCTACTGAAGCCTTGAGAAGCATCCTTACTTCAAACAACAAATTTCCAAGGTGTGGGATTTAAGGAAAACAATGGAGCACCTGACTATCCCATTCCAAGGTTCGAAACATCGGCTATAAAAACCCGGGCTCCCCCAAGTCGTTTGAAAAGACCAGGGGACAGGTCTTTTCAGGATGAATGGAGGCGGCCATCTTTGGAGGTTTCCTGCTGGACGTTGGCGGAAACCAAGCACCATGCTGAGGTAACGGTATGTGGTGGTGCATGGATTGGCATACATTGTGAAATATTGAAACACTTTACCATACTATACAAACAAGTAAAGAGATGCGTGTATGTGTGTAAATTGGTATTCAGGCTGGAATTCTATGACCAAACAGAAACATATATCAAACAAAGCTCACAAATGCTTACACTCTGGTAAACTAAAATGCTGGTGAACAAATCATCTGAATTCGGATGTATCTCATACCCGTTGACGGACTTGAATCAATACATACTGTTGATGGAAGGAATCCTGCACCAGTCGATAGGTAGTTCATCCCAATATTTACAAGGTTTTACACATCCCAGGTGGTGCAGGATTTCTTCCATCAACAGTAGTGCGATGCCTCTACATCACTGAACATCACAAAACAATACGTCAAACAAGGTATCTTTCACAATCTGAAAATATCATCTGAGTAAGAGACCTTACTGGTTGGTGGTTTCAACCTAAATATGCACGTCAAATTGGATTCCATTTCCCCACAAATCGGGGCGAACATAAAAAATGTTTGAAACCACCATCTAAGATTCCATTATTATCGTACTGGTTGCTTTACTAGGAATTGCCATAGAAGAACTACAGAGTGCTAGAACAATCCCTCGATCCCAAGGGTAATCCGCTATACATTGCATCTACCCACCACCCAGGATTCCGAAAGTCATGTGAGTCCAATCCCTTTTGGGGATTGATTTTCAGGTGGCCAATCTCTATGAGTCGAATTTCATGAGCCAACAGTGACCACTGTGAAATTCGGAAGCTCCCAAAACACAACGACTTCAACTACCAGGTTCCAAGAAAGGTGAAACACTATGATACACTAAAACAAGTAAACATGTGCCGAGTCAAGCCTAATAAACAGACTCCTTAACTTGATAGTTTTTTTTCACAGGGTATGTTTAGGCAAACTATAGATCCATTGATCCAAATGGATCCACCGTTGTTTTCGGTGTCCTCTTTTTTGTCGGGAAGAGATCTGAGACCTAAGGCGTTCCGGGATGGTGTGGATCTCAAGCTTTCAGGGCTTCCAAACATCTCCGTCTCTGGGGGATTTGGGGGGATGTCTAGGGGAAGCGACATGAATGAATCATCAACATCACAAATTTACGAGAGTTTGTGAACTTTATGAACAGAATAAACACATATCCGGCCAAAAACATACAAATACCACATTGACAGTGGTGCTGGTCTTTAACCAACAACAAGGAGATACAAATTCAGTAGATAATATTCACTTCATATGTACCATAGGGTGAAACAATTGTACCAACCGACTTCAACATACAGCAGCACCATCTAGTTCAATACCATCGATATGTCACATTGTTGTCCGCAAACAATTAAATTATTTCATCAAGCGGGACGACTTGTGCCAAAACAAGGTGGCAGCTTTAGTGGTTTCTGCTTCATGTCAATCTAAGCTCTACATGCATTACACGTATTTAATGAATAGCACACTGAATATGCCCACCAAAGAACGGGGATAGAATCATGGGTGATGTAAGAAATGACTTGGGTGACTTTAGAATCATATCTTGCCCATCTCCAAAGATCTGCGTGTTGGGTCATGGCGAGGATTCCCCTAGCAAATCATCATTTAGGGCGGTGAGATCATGTGACACCACTGTAGTTCACCCCGACTATTTGTGCCTTCATGTCTCCCAATCCTTGCCTATGAAACCATCTCGAAACCACCAAGTAGAAACTGATTCTTACTCCTTTGAAAACATGATCCCCCTTGAAGTTTAACATGAAACCTGAAAATGATGAATTCCATAAGGAATCTCCTTTTCCAGGGGCTGATTCCATGTTAAACTTCAAGGGGGGTACCTTTTCCCATGTCATACCTGCCTGATCTTCATGCCAAATCCGCCCTCGCGCTTCAGCATCTGCAATCAAGGCTGCCACATCATCTGGCTCTGTCGAAGCCATCTTTCTCTTCTTCGGCTGCTCCACACATTTCGGATGTAACCAGGTCGTATTGGCAAAAACCTCGACTTATACCGCAGCCTTCGAAGTATGTTGTATCAATGCATCATCCATGTATAAATATAATACTATATATTTTTCATATAAATGTATATATACATAAATATATACTGTATATCAATTGTACTTGTCTGTATATACCACCTCATGAAGCAACCACTGATTAGATTGCTTACTACCATGAACATCTTGCGACAGATCACATCCAAATGCAACACCTTCAGGCGTTTTTACAAAATTGCATAAAATTGCTGGGTTGTTGCTGTCAAGTCTTCAGACCACGATCGATCTTTTGAGGTTTCCTATCGTTTTAGAGGGCTTTGGCATTTTATGACGGGCTATTTAATCAAAGATCGCAGGTTTTGCTGGATGATCATATATGTTCGTAATATCAAACTCATTGAAGTATACATACCATCTATTCAACCTATTCAAGAAAAAACATTGAAATGTAAACTATAAAAGTCAACACTTGAATCCTGACCCTTCTGGATATTGCATCCCCAGGAACAATCAAGGAGCGCTTGGCTCGTGTCAACGCCACATTCAGGCGCCGGAATTCAGTGAGGAAACCCAAACGACGTTGCATGTTGGCTCGAACGAAGGAGAGCAAAACAATGTCAGCCTGTTCAGTTGATAGGGTTGCAACTCATGCAGCTGTTGGGCTTGGTTTGGACTTGTTTTCCTTTCTTTTAATGCCAAGTTTACAAATGGATTTTGTAAAGGGTCACGAAACAGGGTTTGGAAGTGGCTAGTTCGCAAATCACCGGTGTAATGCACACACACAACCACCAGAGCAAGGACCAGAACAACAAAAATCTGGTGACAACTATTGACCAATCAAACAGCAAAAAAAAACGAAAATTCCAACAATATTGTAAAATGTCTCTCCAAGATCAACACGTACACCGTTTAAGCGTAATGTTGGACAACTAACTCAAAATTATCCCAACATTTCCATAATTCCTTGATCATCCCTATCAATCTATGGTATATATCATATTTACCTACATTTACTGTATCCCCCTACCCAAATAAAGGCTAATAGACCAGCCTCAATGAGTGACCCTGGGAGCCTGGCTTCAGTATTTCGTTGCACCTGTCAACCAACCAACCCACCAACCCACTAACCACACCTCGGAGCCTTGAAAACTGTCTACGGTGTGAACGGCTATTTTGACCTCAACACATGAGGTGACATTTTTTGTTTAAGAGTGTTGAGAGACGAGAGATCATGTGGGATATGAAAATTGCTGCTTGTGTTGGTATCCAATTATATACGGTTCATTTGGTGTTGTAGTCTTGGATCAAAATTCATGTTTAAAACTGGTCAAAATATATACAGCAATGTACATACATATATGTGTGTACATATATATATATATACGTATTAAACGGTAAATAAGATTCATGTCCATCCCCTGATAGTGAACAAACATACAAATAGCATGTGGTGCCTCTTTACATCGAGAGTGACATCTCAAGCTATTGAGTCAAAGTGCCACTAGTGAGAAGTCCAGCATAAACAAAAACAAAGCAACAATAAATTCTATGGAATAATGATAAATTAGTCCTGAGAAGATTCTAATTGTTCCCCAATGCCCAACTCCCCCCTGAAAAACACAAGGCCTTGAGAAGGCCTCTTAAAGGGACAATGGTGCTTGGAAAGATCAAACATCCATCAAGAAGGCCCGTTTTTCTCTTGAAGAGATGGTGGGGATTGCTTCAATTGCTAAGAGATACACCCCCAAAAAGCTAACAGGACAACGGAAAAACAAAACAAAACAACCATTTGAAGATGTATCTCCTATTAAAAGATGGTGATTTTCCAGCCTGCCATGTTGAGTTGTGAAGGGCAGGACACTCTCCCAAGGCACCCCATGCATCCCTCCAGGACCTCCAGGACCAAGTCACATCACCTAGAAGTTGTCGAATCAGTGTTGCTTGACCACTGTAAAAAGTGATCACCACCACCTGTTGGAGAGAGTCTAATGGGATGTTTCATGACTTGTTTACATAAAGTTTTGGTGGAAAAACTGCACAAACGTCCCAAGATAAATCCTAGCAACCTACAGTATTTCAATAAGGGATAAATCACAAGCAACAACAGCGCGGTTGCAAAATAAAGACACAACCAAATCAAATCGCTACGAACAATATCCAAACTCAAATGAGGCTGCAGTTTGAGATGAAATGTTTCACCCAAGAAAAACAACTGACTACTCACCACGAGTCATTTTTTAAAAATCAGTGAAAAATCCACCAGAAATTCCACCAGAAATTCATCTGTCGCATGCTGTCAACCTCAAGAACCCTCCAGTTTCGGCGCGAACCGATCGCCTGTGGCACTGGGGATCCCTGGTGCTTCGTCAACTTCCGGGCGAAAAACACCAAGAGCTCCGCTTCCCTGACAGGAAAAGGCAGTGCTTCTTGTTTTTCTGGCAGAAAAAAAAAGTAGGACACTCGGACACCAAAAATATAAACTAGTTGGTGGTTGAACCAACCCATCTGAAAAATATGAGTGAAATTGGATCATGTCCCCAAGTAGGGATGGAAATAAAAAATATATGAAACCACCACCTCGTAAACAAAAGTCTTTTTCTGATTCAAAATAAAGCTCTATGACATCATCACGATCATTCCATGGAGAGATGAAACACTAAAAACTCTATGGGGGGGGAGTAGGCTAAGCAAATCGTCCAGTTGACTGGTCATTCCAAAATCTTCTTCAAGTATCTGGATCCACAGAAACAAAATTCCTCAAAGTGATCCGACAAACATCCAGCATCCAGCTAAATCATATGTTGACCTCTCGCGGATCCACCATGATATCTACAAGGTAAGTACCCCTTTTTCTTGCCAATGTCAACAAAAATAAAAAATCAACGATGTCATTTACATCCTGCAACTCCCTCAAGGTGGCCCAAATCCACCGAATCGCAGGCCTGCGATTGATGATCTGCTTTCGGCGACCTTGGGAAACACCGTTCGGCGACTGATGCGGTGGGGATCATTGGTTGTGCGCACACAAGTGTACCAAGTGTACCACCCGAGATGAGAGATTTTCAATCCACCACGTTCCAGAAATTTGTTGCGGAGGATTTGTTTGAGGAAGTGTTGTGTGAAGAGTCGGAAACTAATTCATCTAATTCTCTCTATATAAACCTATAAAATCTACCAACAACCACTAGGACTGCCGGGCGTCAGTTCTGTAGCTTTTTTGGTGGGCAACAATATAATATGATTCGGCATTCAGTTGTCACCGTCGTCATGATGTCGTCATGCACAAAAAATGTTTAAAGTCTATACATAAGATGTATATACTGTACATAATCAAAAGGTGTAGACACCCCCCATGAACTTGCATTGACTCACTAGGTATGACAAAAGACTGACTCAATGTATACTCAAAACTGCCACCCAGTTTAAGTGATCAACAATTGGTGAAAGATCACTAGGAACATACAAATGAATCTCTGATGAAGCTCCTTCTGATCCAACCAAGGGTACAACTTATCAAGCACAACACATCGACAGTCAGGAAAAGTTTATGATATCTTTGTCAAGAACACATTTTTCAGGTACACACACACACGTGAACTATGGATACATACATGCAAATATGCATAAAACCTGTACACATATTATACAATCACACACACACATGTGTTCTTATCATTTCTTATCTACTATGCGTCTACACATATTATGTCTTTACACTAGGATACATCACATTCCCCTACATTAAATTCCATTCCACTACACTACACAACATGGCATTCCATTCCACTCCACGGTTACCATACCTGACAAAAATCAAACATTGACTGTATTACAGAAAACAAAAATTATGGATGACCCTGGATAGAGCAAATCTCCATATACAGCAAAACATGTGAAACAACCCGGAAGTTACCTACACAATGTGAAAAATGATGGGACTGGAAGACGATCCGGCTTCCTTTTGGCTCCCTGTAAATGTTCAGGGGCTACACCCGAGAAATTGAAAATAGCCCCTGACAATAGGCCTTCCCCCCCAAAAAAGTAGTCTTCCAACCCCTATTTCTCAGGGGACATGTTAGTTTCCTGAGGGTGAACTGTTAGACTTCCAGGGAGGCTACGTTGACGTCCAAGAAACGATTTTCTTCCTCTTGACCCGAGGCTACATTGATCACAGCATAGGCTGGCAAATTAGAATCAGCCGTGTTGGCCCGGGGCCTTGAGGCAAGTTTCTATCAAGGGGAAATGGTGAGGCCTTGACGTTAGATTTCTGAAAAGGATAAACATTTGATTCAAAGACATGGGGCAATATTATGATGAGTTAATCGAATCTTAATAATGATAAGTTGAAGTATTGTTCGCAAGGAGTTCGATAATATTGTTGAATACTTAAATATGACATTCTGATATAACAAACTTTTTGCGACATTCCGGGAGAAAGAATGACTCAAAAGTCTCGAACATCGCCAGAATGCAGAAACTAACGGGTGTGGCCCATGAAGAAACACCCACACCAATGCTTTTGGAACTGACAGGCGTGGCCCGACTCTACACAAAGAACTGTGATTATATGATGTCTAAATTTGCAGTCTGTTTTTTCCCGAAACCTTCCTGTTAAGGAAAAAGGATCTCTTTTGCCAACAAACTCCAAGAAAATACCAAAAATCTCCAAAAAATATGTTGATCAAAGCGATTTTATATGTATATATATATATGTGCATATTTATTTCCCCACCACAACCACCGGTGCATCATGACCAGTTTCCAACCTCGTGACCATCTCACTGGTTGTGACATCCAGAAGTTTCCCTCCATAGAAACGCTTCGATGGGAAACGACTGATCTCTGGATGCATGCGATACCTCAATGTTTTGGTCATCCACAAGTTGGAGGGTTGACTTAAAAAAGGCAAAACAGTCAGATTTCAATAGCCAACCTTAACAAACCCAAGGTATAGAGTCAAGTATTTGTGGGCCAATTTGTGGGTTTGTGAAATTGGAAATAGAAAGAACATGGGCATTACAGAATTGGGTATTGAGAAATAGTACAAATTCCCTAGTGCCAATGAAGATCCACGGTTTTTACAGCTTGATTATATCTTTTTGATTTCTTATAATGGGTAGCAAAAAACTACTAACCCATAGATCCAAGGGAATGAACATATCCCCACAAAAGTAATCAACATGAATGATTAGACCAAGACCAACTCCGAATGTTTCAGGCTTCAGAAGGGCCCATTGATGGGAATGACTTGAAGTTTCAACGTAGTTGCTATCACGGAGTTTCAAAAGCGGTTTCAACCTTGAGCATCTTCCAAAAAGCAAAAAGTCTTAAACGGCAGTGACTTTTTGGAGAAAAGCAGCAAATTCAATGTATTTTGGTGTTGATATACATGGATTGTTAGGGAGCCACTAGATATCAAAATACCAAATTTACCTTGCAGTTCCAAATCCGTCTGGCAGCCAACCGTTCTGGACAGATATGAATCAAGTCACTGTTCTTGCAGCATGATGTAATCCTGGTGCAGCTGGGGACTAGAATGATTGGCATGCTGAGATCTTTGAATCTACTACAAAGTAAGGGACATTGTATAAGCATATGAGGGTTGGGCTAAATCAAAGTTCCCAGGAGTTCCCGAAACCTTTTGCCTCCTTTCGCCTTCCCATAAGGGTCATGTTTTTTTTTCAAAATGTCACTGTGAAACAACCGCTATGTGAGAAACTCAGTCGTCCTAAATGGATGTAGACATTTTGCATTCTTAATTCCCTTGAATTGCTTCAAAAACCCTGTATGGTCCCTCAGGCACTTTCGTTATCCCACTCTTGAACGACTTCCCCAGTCACCGGTTCGAGTGTCAGGATTTCAGGGTACCCGTGAGTACATATTTGGGGTCACCAGTTCCCTAAGAATTCATAACCCATACCATCCATGGGACTGGATGGAAACCTACATGAATGATTGATTTTGATGAGAAATGTGGGGAAATATACAATACATGGATGGTATGGGTAATATCATTCAAAAAATGCGCCTTGAAATCCTGATAGTTTATGATGGTAGGAGGAAACAACGGAAACAGCTTCCCTTTCAGCTTTAGATTGCGGCAAAACCATCTATTTGAGAATCTCATGGTCTCATGGTCAGGCTTTTATTTATATCTAAACATATATATATATACACACAAATAGTTTCTCATCAAATGATTTGTCTACATCATAATATTAGCTCCTTATCTCCTTCAATATCTAATATACCGGGATGGACTCGATCTGCACCAGATTTCCAAGGTTTTTCACCCCTCCGCATCTCCACCCAGGAAGACGTTCCCCACGGTTGCCTGGCCAAGGGCCATCAAGCGTTCCATCATGGAGCGACAGAACAAGGCCGACTTGGCGGAATCGGAATGACACACCTGGGCCCGCGAAAAAATGAACATCTTCCGTGGTTCCAGGCTTCATCAAACAGTGGGTCTTCTAGGTTTTCAAGAGTTGGCTGCTGCAAACTTTGATTTCCGATGCCAACTTGCCAGTTGCAACTTTTATCAAACAAGTTGTTTACCAGTTTCCAAGAAAAATCCAAGACCCACCTGAACGGACCCGAAACCTGTGTATCTAAAAGCCTCGATCGCAACTTCCTTAAGGTGTCCGTTGGGATTCGGTCCCATTCAAATTTCTGATGGAATCTGGGCATCTTGGGTATTTTTTCAAAAATTTTGGTCCAATTGGGTATTTTTTCTCCCATATCAACATATTCAAAAAAATCTCAGTTCCTTTGATCCGATATTACCACAACTCGTAAACCTCAATGAAGGGCCTTTTGGGGGGGGTGATTCCCGTACCTAACAGCGCGCAACTTGGTTGATTGTGCTTCGAGACACCGTCGCGCTAAGTTGCATTGGATCCTCGGTGAAATTTCCACAGGATTCCAAGTCAACACCAAAAATGTTGTTGTTGTTGTTGTTGTTGTTGCTGGTGGTGGTGGTGGTGGTGGTGGTGGTGGTGGTGGTGGCGGTGGTGGTATTTAAAAGTTGCGGTGTTGGTTCTAATGTATGGCAAATGAACTTGTTTTTGGTACAAGTGTAGTAAGTTCTTCTAAATCAGGAGACCGATTCATTCATGCTGCTTGGGTGAATGAAACTTTAAAGCAGCAAATATGGTCAGTGGGATAGGCACATGCACTTGGCTGACCCGGCATCACCTAGTTCAACATCGAGTTGAAAGAGATGCTTGTCAAACAGGGGTGCATCTACCCCACAAATAACAAACATGCTTGAAACCACTGCCAAGAACAGTTGACTTCTTCAATGTTGTAGTTGCTAAGTGACATTAAATAGCAACATGTTGAACCTCTTGCATGCATTCCTACATGGGTTTCACCATTCTTGGAAATAAAACATAACCTAGCTGTAGCTGGTGGTTTCAACCCATTTGAAAAACATTTCTCGAAATTGTTTAATCATTTCCCCGGGAAGGGGTGAAAATAAAACATTAATAAACAATTATGTGAAACCACCACCTAGTAACATAAAAGAAACGCAATCTTCGTTGTTGGCCACCTGACATGCAAGAAAACGCCCGCTCTACGATTCGAAGTTTCACTCCGAGATTTTTTTTCGCTCCCAAACTGCTATCGAACAGTTAACTTCCCACAAAACGACTCTGGGTTAACAGAAATGTAGAGTTGTTTTCCAGTTGTTTTATTTAGAAGTTATGGCATAGGGAACTGCAAAAATAGAAGACGTGCTAAGTAGCTGGTGATATGAACTCATGGAATCTTCCGCATAGAAGACATGAATCATTGTTCAATCGCCTCCAAACAAACACACATTCATGATACATTATATTCATTTATATATTAAACATATACATTTATAATACATATATAACATATAATATCATATCTATAAATACAAACAATGTACTTCACCCATCACTTGATTGCATGAATCTTTCTGTTGAACATTTCTTTGAATCAACACCGCAGATTCACTTCTTTAAACTAAGCATCTCCAACCAACACGAGTTGCTTTGGTCGTAGACACCTGAGGCAGGGACGTTGCTTGTCGCATCGAGGAGGTGTTGATGATCATGACTAAATACCAGGAGCGTTGTGCATAGATCATCATAGATCTATGAATCTTTTACACTGGAATTCACCAGTGAATAAATATAAGAGTTACCTTGGGTTGTCCCCCTGCCCAGTAACAGTCACCACCAGGATTGTCATATGTTTAGTAGGGGATCCCTATACACCGTCATTTCCACTGGAATCCTGGGAGAGGGAACAACCCAAGAGTTACCAAACCGGTAAAATTGAGCAAAGAAGAATCCAATATCTGTAGATCAACTATACCTTGATGGGGGACCTCTTCATTCGGATGGATTCCATGATTTCGCTAACTCATAGGGCCCAACAGGACCGTTTCAACGAACAGTGTGGGGAGTCTACAAAATTCTACAAATGGGGAAGTGAGAAAAACAAAACCATACAAAACCTTGAATTATTTACTACTAGTACAGTCACCCATTCAAGACCTAAAAAAATGAAGACCAAAAGTCCCCCAAAAACTTGCTATATCTTGACGTACGGCTAACAGTCACCCCTTGGATCAACACGTTCAGTGAGTCACATTCGCAAAAGCCCTTCCAGAATATCCGTTTTTGCAAATTCCACACCATCACAGGCAAAAAGATCCGACTAGACTGACAAAAATTCATCACAAACTAACTATACAGCAAAGACGTTTTTGAAACAACTATGAAAAAACAATCTAATGCTTCATAGGAAATTAAACATTTAATCCTATGAATCTCAAATTACCAAAACAATTAGCCCATCACCTGCGCCAGTAACCTCCAACCCCAAAAGGTTCATGATTTTCATGATTTTCTCATTTCTCAAACCAAGGCACAAAGGAATCAAGGTTTCAACTTCCACAGCCTGTGCTGCTTCATCCACCAACACGGTGTGAATGCTATCCCGTAAGGTTTGGAGACTAGGCCTTGAGAGCGAGATTTCGTTGATTCGTTGTTTCGGTCGAGTGGAGTGCATTTATAGCATTCCCCCAAAAAAACAAGGGATGTATTGTTGGGAGATCTTGCTGGTAAGTGGAGTGGAGGATTTACGACAACATGTGTATATACGTACTATAAACATGTGTATATCATGAAATTAATGATAACAATAGTATTAGTAAGGATGATAGTGATGATGCTCATAGTGTTAATACAAGTAATATGTGTTGAATATGTATATAATGTTCTGACAACTATATAATAGCGACCACCGGGAGTATCACATCTTTATGGTATACGAGTTCCACCCATGAAGTTTAACAACTAGCCCCGAAAAACAGTGACCCTGCAAAAAGGAAAGGGGGTTGTCTTCCAACCATGAACCGTTTTCAATGGCTACGTTCGTACTGTGTTCAACTTACCGAGTGGTCTCTCAACTCCCGGAAAATTGGGGATAAACTCATCCCACTCTTAGTATCCTGGAAGATGAACGGCTGGAACCTACAAAAATCACCCCATGAAAAGAAAGGAAAATGATCTGAAGCAAACCTCCATGAGGACATGTTCCATGTTTATCTTCAGGGGTGTAGTATGAAATCCTTACAATGGGTATGTAATTACCCCTACTATTGGGTTGATGAGTTTATCCCCTATCATATTTGGAAATCATGGGGGTTTAGGCCCTCGCACAAATGGTGGTTCCACTTCCAAGCGGTCTCGAATGACAGTTGGGTTTAAATAATCATTGAGTAACTGGAACGAAACACTCCTCACACAATTGTTCATATTCATCCAAAAACTAAAAAGAGAAACATGTATATCCAGTCTGGGAGAGCAAAAACACCTGTGACCACCACAAAAACATGACCTTGCATGACCCTTCAAAACAAAAATGTTTCGAATGAGATGCCGCTTGTGTTCCCCCCACCTGCCGGAACAGTTCAAAGTGCAAAAGACAGAGCTGGAGGAATGCAACCTGCAGTGAACGGGCTGGGTTCACCTGAACACCAACAGGGATAGGAAAAAAATCATCTAAACCAAACCTTCGGGGTTGTGTACTCAAAAGGGACCTTCACACAAAAGATTCCATGGATGATTGATGCTTGGAACAAGACCAACAACTTATCACCACGTAAGAACCTGCAATGACCAACAGTGACCAACATTCTCCTGACTCATATTTCCAGGGACATTAAATGCCATGAAAGTCCCAGAGAAAGAAACCTTTACCCCCCACACCTTCCCCATGAATTTCTGAGCGACAAACAGTAATCAGAATTATCATATGATAAATCTAAAAATCAAAACAAGTCACATAATATCTAATTCATAATCACAAACATTTCATTAATA
This sequence comes from Breviolum minutum Mf 1.05b.01, assembly GCA_000507305.1. Lineage (NCBI taxonomy): Eukaryota > Dinophyceae > Suessiales > Symbiodiniaceae > Breviolum > Breviolum minutum. Next base: position 780 of record DF241904.1, on the reverse strand, counting down.
GGTCACTAGTCACACAATATATACCTCTTATAATTTCAAAACTCATCCAAAACCTTTTTTTTGTTGCAGTTGATTTTTCCAAAACGGACCCTCCTGACGTTTTTTCTTCGTTTCAACAAAAACACCGGGTGCCCAAACTGCTCCGTCTCGTAGTCGGCTTCTCCGTACTTCTCTCGGCGACTGAGTTCACCGAGGCGTTCCAACAAATTGCCACGGAGGCGATGCGTTTTGGAACTCCTCCCGAGGCGCTTGGGATGGGAAAACCAGGCTCCTTGGGATGGGGATATCCCCTTAATAAGGTAACCCTATTGGGGATAGGGAATTTATCCCCCTTTTTAAAGGGTACCAATATTTTCCCGAAAATGATGTTTGGATTGTTGAAAGGGGTGATAAAGGATGATATTGGATGGATGGAGGGAGGTGATTTGTTTTTAAAGCAGGCGGATCTATATAATTTGAGCATGTTTTCGTGACATATAAGACTATAAGAAACATAAGACATCATGGTAATGAGACTATATACATGAACACATACAAATCATGTCTGAATATAGATCGAAATATGTATACAGTCTTTTGTGATAAAAAGTCGTGACAAGACGTGATGGTGATATTACGCTGGGACCTGCCAAAAACAATCCTCTTCCCAATAAATATATTTTGTTTTGTTTACTGGGCAATTTGTTATAATTCCTGAATCTAAATTAAGCGTATTTTGGGGGAATATCCTGATTAACCCACCATTTGGGGTGACCTCGGCTGAGGTCACTATAATTTGTC
>DF241903.1:0-64424 GCA_000507305.1 Breviolum minutum Mf 1.05b.01 | reverse complement strand
TGTTGCTGCTGCTGCTTTTGGTGGTGCTTCTGGCCATGCTGCTTGCAATCTCAAGCCCAGCAAAGGCCGGCGGCATTAGCCGGAGGCTGATAAATATAGAAGTATATAGAGGTGCATAGAAGTGTATAGATGTGTGTAGAATAGCGTCTATAGATGTATCACGGGGCTTCTGAATCATTGAAAACAGTGCAGATTTGATTGGCAAAGTGGCATCCAAGCCAAGACCGAGAAGAGGGGAGGAAAAACATGAAAAACGCATACCCTGTCCGAGTTCAGAGATCTCTCGAATGTTCAATTGATAATCGTATACAAATGATATACAATCCATTACAATCCATTGTATAGTCATTTAGTATCGTCAATCGTCATACAGCATCTGTTTAATGGAATCTACACAATGTCTACGTCTGTGCCAAGTTCCCCGGCGGTCTTGTGCCCAGTCGAGCAATGCCTCTCGCGCCACTTTACTCTCTTGGGCAGCCTGGAAGCTCCAACCAAGTTGATCGAGTCCATCAAATCCATGGAGTCGAGGCAAATCGCAAGTCACCACATACGCATACATACGCCATGTACTGAACTTAGCCCTTCAACAAAAGTCTGTGGCTCACATGCATTTGGTGTGTCGCACGTTACTTTGCATGTCCGTTGAAACGTCTTAATTAGGTGACGTTACCTCGTCTGTTGGGTGTTTTTCCTTTGTGTAAGTTTTCTTCTTCTGGCGTAGTCCTGTATTCTGTAGTATCACGTAATAATTTTGGCCTGTTGTGGCATTGTATGAACAGGCTCTAAGTTTGTGCTTAAGGGTCACATGAGTGATCAACACGCACTTTGGTATCGCCTTCTCTGCTTCAGCTGTATGCCCGCTTCCGGGGCCCGGCTGAACTGCCTCAAAAAGCCACTGCAAAAATGCTTCATTTTCTCAGCATTGGTTGGTGAATTCTGAAATACGAGAAAACTTGATGAGTCTACACTGCTACCCCAAACAAAGTCTGTCCAGTATACATTTGCACAGAAGTCATGTCAATGTACTTTCATCAAATCGAGCTTTGGGGCACCCAACAGCACCGTACCGTGCCAGGGTAGGTTTGGCAGCCAAGACTTGTTGAGCAGACGCCTACAGCAACAGATCTGTCGGAATGCGCGATTGCGAACGAGCAACACAATCCGTTTGAAGCAAAGAAAGGGAAGGACGCTGATGAATTGCACAAAGCAATGGTGAAATGGGAAATGCATCAAGAAACTTGATGCTGGTTTTCCACCTCCTGAAAAGCACTTCGCCACGCGTTGTGCTTTACATACCTCATGGGCGCAAAGGGGGGATAATGATGAATAATGCACATTTCCATTGCTCTGGCTCTGACTTGTTTTTTCTTCAATCTTTCAGTTGTCGGAATGGAAAGGTGGACAGTAGCTCCATCATGTTGTGAAGATACATGTGTGCGCCCCGTGTCACCTTGTGTTAGTTTGTGCCACCATCTCTGAGTCCATGCTACAAGACCATGCTACCAGTGCCAATGTTGCTGCCAGGGTACAAGAGCAAAAACCACTCCAGATCTGACAGATTGTTCACGGCCGCTGAGTTGAAAGCATCCGTCCAAAGGACCGACGCCTGAATCATTGATCTGTTCTTTGAGTGTTGGCATGTCCTGTGTTCTTCTAGCAGTGGCACAACTGGTCACAGAAATCTCCAAGGAAGAAAGTACGCCCCACGGCTGAGTCACTGAGGCTGCTAATGCTTGAGGTTGGTAATGTCACTCATGAACTGCCTGTAATGGGGGCAGCATCGGCAACGCAAGCGCTGGCTCCTTCCGAACCGAAACTGATGGAAGTTCACGTCGTGTCTTTGCGAAGCTGTATCTACTCTTGGCGATATCCACAGAGTAGTGGTATCATGTTTTTGCTATTTTTTGCTCGTGATTAAACCCTTTGCATAGCCTTTGACCTTCGAAATATCTGCCTTGACACAGAGGCACAGCAGCACATCCGTCAGAAGTGGCCTTGGCGAGCTCGGTTCTCTCAGATGCATGTGCAAACAAATGGGTTGCAAAAATCAAAGAGTGCCTGGGGTAAAGTGGCTAATCTGGGTAAATTGGAAGCCTCAAAAGCCCGAGATCAAACAAATGTGTGTAACAGCTGGAGGCCCTGAAACCGTTTCGTATCTTATCATATCAGATCATGGCTATTCGCTATGCGGTCTGTTTTCCACTGGCCAAAATACATACCCGTCAATGCATTCAGTGCAATTACGACATGGTGACAAAAGGCGTCCAAGTGCCTTATCTTTCCATGAAGTCTTGCATTCACCGACACAACACCATCATGTTGGCCAAGCCACACAATGGCAGTGCCAAGGGCAGCTCGCAGGAAAGCTTGACATGGATCGCCTTGAATGGACAAAGCAGTTTCATCACGCACTAATTCCATTGACAGTAATCTGCCTCAGAGCGAAGGTTCTCAAACAGACGAAAGTACAGCAAGATTTTTAGCTACGCAGACACTTCCTCTACAATGTCTCACAGTCTCGTGACAAGTACTTTCAATTGTGAAGACAAAAGTCTCTGCATCTGCCGGCTGCTACTGAAGTCAAGCAGACTTTGCTCCATGGCATCAACGAGGCGTTCTTGCATCGGTGAAACTTCAGACTGCAGAAGCACAAACACCGCTGTGGCACCATTTGGCATGTGAGCCATCTTTCCCAAGATCAAAGACTTGCTTAAGACTTGGTCCAAATCATATAGATTTATGATTCAATGATCCAAAAGCTAGGTCGAAATGGCTCACAATCTCAACGAATCTCTTCGAGATCCTGCAAATGGCCCACTGGTTGCGAATGAGTACGAACGAACACAGACAGCCATTGGATGCCGCAGCCATGAAGCGATCAGAACTAGGCTTTGCGTGGCTTTAGTGGCTCGATTCGAAGCGATTCAGATAGCTTGCACTGGAGAAAAAGATATGTGTCTTTTTGCGTTGGAGAAGGTAGGAAGCTGCCACTCAGCTCGTAGATACTCAAATGTGCGGCCCTCCAAAACCGTGTAAAAAGCCTACGATAAAATACTGCTTCCAGCAAGTGTGACTAGCTGCACAGACCTTCTACACAGTGCACAGGCACAGGCTGACAAAACCATCAGGGAGCTGGGCTACTCCACCTTCCAGCAGTTTGTCGACTACATTCGTCTCCGGACAAACATGGTGTGTACCAATAGAATTGATAGCATAAAGATTTCAAAGCATGCAGCATATGTCAGAAGACAGGATACAAAAAGATTCAAAACGTCACAAATGCAATGTCCAAAAGGGGAAATGGAAACTATGCAAATGCCTCCTATCAGTCCAGATCAAAATCTGGAAGAGACAGCTTCACGGTCGGAAACTGCCTGCTGTGGCCTGGCAACGCAGTTTCAACTTGATGGGTGAGATTCATATCCAGATACAATAAGATGATTTATCAAATGAGTCCACATTTGAATTTTTTGACATCTGAATCTTTTGAACCTTTGTCTGTTTGCTTGCTCCCTTTGCTGTCTCAAAGAGCCTCCCCGCAAAGGGAAAAGCTTGGGGTTGGATGTGTGCAAAATGTCCTGCACGAAGAAGGTTTGTGCAGGTCAGTGGAAAGAAGCTGAAATAAGCAATGTAAAGCAAAGCCTATGACTGAAATGACTGAAATTTTGGAAGGCAAAAAATTCGACGTCCAAAAGCTTGCCTCGTGCATCAACAGCTCATCACCGCCATAGTATTCATCCCCTCAGCACAGGAAAGTCTGTCAACTGTACAAAAAACAACAAAAGCTCCAAAGCTCAAGTCATTTGATGTCATTTGTATGCATTCGCAGCTTTGCAGCCTTAAAAAAGTGGCATGTTTATTGATAAAATTTGTTTCATTACCCTTCGGACAGTGACTTGAAGTAATGCAAACTTCAGCAACTGGGTGATCAACGCACTCCGACCAAATCTGGTGTAGTGCGTAGGACTGGTAGTGATGTGCTTTGCTGCAGTAAGCCTTAACAGGTAGCATGAAGCGCATGAATAGACAAGGTCTACTGGAACAATTGGCGAACTTCAAGGAACACTTCTAAGGAACCCTTCTACATTTGCCATGATTGCCATGTACCTACAGGACCCTGTGAAAGCAATGCATGCAATGCATGGCAATACTGAAGCATTGCTCAGTCGGCATGATTCTCTGCCTCCAATTCCACGCTTTGGGCGGCTTTGATGACCTGCAAGTTGTCATCAGTTGTCATGTTGTCACAGCTTTGTCATGGCTTGTTGAGAGATTCTAATGGCTTGTTGTTTGTGTGTTGCATTGACATAGCTGATATGCATTGACATGCTTTGATGGGCACATTGCCAAGGGGTAGAACATTGCAGTCACGAAACTCTTCGAGACCATGAAAATTCAAAATGAATCAAAACCAGCTAAGATTTACTCATGTTCTCAGCATGATTTGAGCATGCATGTTCTGTATGCTCAATGCTGAATGGACTCTATACCAAACTTAAGCAAGTCCGATAGAAAAAGGCAAGATATAACATGTGCAAAAATGTAAGGCCGCTAGTCATCAAGTTCAGAAGGCTTCTAATGCTTCCAAAGCTTGTAGGAGAGACGTCTGCGCCTGTTTTTGGGGGCACTTCGCGACTGATCTGTCGTGGCAACGGTGCCTCACAACTCACAAGCTGCATCAAGCTACAGCATTGCTGCAAAAAGAAGCCTTTGGAATCACGGCCATTCGAAGGCCATTCATACATGCAAAGAGAGGTCTTGACAGTGAGATAACATAAGTTCAATTTGGGCAGAAGCTTCCTGCATGTCTAAGGAAAAAGAACTGCCATATGTCAGCGGACTGGAAAGCAGAGTTTTCCTGCCATCAAATGCAGCAAGGACTTGTTCATCTCAGTTCTGTCCCGATTTCAAAGGGCCGAACCACAGCAGGAGCTTTGGGTCTCAATGGAAAGGTCCTGGCAAACAAGATATCATTGCTTAAGCTCAGGAAAGGCATGCAATGATTTATGATGAATTTGCTTCAGGTCAGGAATTGTCTTTAGAAAAATTGCTCAATATTCATCCCATGCACCACCTCCGCCAAGCCATAGGTTTAGGTGGTGGTGCTTCTGCCCTTGGCAAAAGTGGTCGGAAACTCTCTCGAATCTATTGGATTTTGGCCTGTCAACTTCAACCAAATTCAAACAGACAAAGTAAGCAACCACTCTAGGCAGACACTAGTCAAATTGAGCCAGCAGAAAAACAAATCTTGTTCTTCAGAATCTGGAAATGCTGCCTGCATTTGTCTATCTAAGCCTTAGTCTAAGCCTGAGCAGTGAAGACAATATTCAAAGCCTTCAAAAGTATTCGCTTTGCATATGTTGTCTTCTTTGGGGTTCTTTTCGTTCTTTTTTCCTTGCATCTTGCAAACTGCATTCATTGGGTTCCAAATTATGCAGGGTCTGTGTCTCTCAACACCTGGGGTGACCAGTATTGATGTAGGCAGATCCGTCCGCTTCAGTTGTGTCTCGGGCCGTTTGTTTACAGTTTCCCAAATCCTCACAGAATGTAGTGTAGTTAGAATCTCCACAAACATCCGTGTTTAACTGACCTCGGTCAAGCCTTTGAACCTCTCTACTGGCCTTTGAATATTGGCCACACCACTGCAATCTGTAGCTCCCCACACTTCTTGGTCACAAATAGCCGGCACCTCCTGCAGTCAAACAAAGACCAATCAATTAGGTCATGCTCGGTCTCAGAAACAATTCAAAACACTAAGTGACTACGTGTACACGGTATACATACATTTGCGCTTATACATTGCAGTACTTATTCGTTCGTACAGCTTGTTTAAGTTTGCTACGTCCTGTCTATGTATATATATATATAGGTATAGTTATATATACTATATATGTACGGTTGAGTGCTGGAAATAAAAGATTCTGCAAGTCGCAAGTGTTTGCATCCTTTGTAGAGAACAATCACAAGATACTCATTGGTAGTTGCCAACTCCAAAGCCAGCAAAGCACAATGGTCATTCCACTCAGAACTGACAGAACTGACAGAATTCCTAATTCCGGCGATCATGAAATGTCACGAAAGCCATGATAATGACGAACAATGAACACGTTTGAATACGGATCGTCCTCGGTGGCCTCTGTGTCTGTCTCCACGGTCTCCACTTCTGCTTCAATTTCTGTCGAAACAAACTTTGGAGGCTTCGAGCGATTTTGAAGTTTGGGGCTGTCGGATCTGCACTTCTTGCTTTCTCACTGCTTGATACAATACCCACGATGCCATGTGCTGCGGCCCCCCGCCTGTTTCTGCTTGTTTCCTTAGGGCAAGCAACGGCAAGCACTACAGACTATAGATATTCTGATATATGATTTTTTGCTGTATACGTCTTTCCTGACTTAAGCCAGTTAAGCCAAATCTCCTGTGAAACACTCTCCTACTGAATGTCAGCGTTCAGAGTTTCACACGAAGTGGCAAGTTCTGAGTCGCCTGCGCTAGTGAATCTGCCAAGCGGGCCATGTGCCTAGGAGAACCTTACAAATTGCATCAAATTGCCAGCAGCGAAAGCAAATGAAGTGTTCGTCACATGTGAAGGCAATTTGTGTCGTAGATCAACCGTAGATCCTTTCCAAAAACACACCCAATGCGCCTGATGACCTGCGCAGCTTGGAGAGGTCACGCTCCACAGATTCTTGAATTCCTGGTGTCAACAATCTAAGGAAGGAAGGGATCGCACTTCGTGAGTCACTGTGAAATGGATTGAAGTAGTATGATGTAGTATGGCGTAGCCATAAGTAGTCATGACTCGTAAATCTAAAGTACAAAGAGCAATCGAAGCAGTTCGAAAGCTTACAGGACTCCAGCCCTCAAATTCATGAAGCCGCGGAAAAGTCTTGGAGCTGTGAAACTGAAGGACAAACCAAGAACGGCTATCTCCTGCAATCACTCGCTGACCTAGGGAAGTGGGCAAAGGAACAAACATGAGTCTTAAATGGAGCACTTGAACACAGCCGTTCATATCAATTCATATCTCCTGGTCTATTCATTTCTTTCAATGAATTGTTCTCCAATTTTTGGATTTTCGCTATTGATTTTCGGCTCGCCACTAAGCCACTAAGCTGTCCCGTTTGCCCTGAAGGCTTTGCACATAGCAACTTGCTGGTATCCAATCTCTGAATGTCACTTGCAATTCCCCAAGCCACTGACGGCGAGCTTCTGCATCCTCCTCTTCACGACCTCCCAAGTGCCGTGAAAACGGTCAAGCCTAAAGAATATCCCCATGGGGTGAAGCTGTGAGATGTGACTGTCATCATTCAACAACTTTGCTGAGCGCTGTGGAGGTTACGGGAACCTGAAAAGCGCGGGGACCCAAAACTGATCTGCACTAGGAATCTTGGGAATCTTTGGGGAACCTTGGCCAGACTTCTTCACTATGGCTGAAGACCCCTAATCATGTTGTAGAAAACTTGGACTGAAAAATTTTAATCGGCCTTAGATCTGTTGGAAATCTACATCGCAAATCACACGATGAGTGGATTCCACATGCATGGACTTGGTTTCGCTGAAGCATGACTTCAAAACTGTCGAGCCTCGCTGCTGTTGTATAGACAACCTTCAGAGCCCAGTTGAAATGTTGAAACATGTTGGAATACAGTGTCCTTTTGAATATCCTACAGTGTCCTACAGTCCTCCACCTCGCAGCATTCCAAGTGCTTTGTAAAACACATGCAAAATTCAAAATTCCGCCTGCGATTCTTGCGGTCGTGGGATAGCTCAAGGTCAACCCCTGCCTCGCGAAATTGCAAATGCATTGCAATCACTAAGCCTTCAGACTCCCTCGCTCATTTCTGCAGAAAGCTAGTCTACGCCGTCTACGCAAAGAATTCTTCATCTTGATTGAATCGGATGTGCAGTTGGCAAGACTCTCATGCTTCAAGTTTTACCCGTTCCCTTTCCCGACTGCTTCCATATCGCCTGCATCTTTCTGAAAAGGTAGTTGAACTTCTGCCGCCAAACCTGGAGGAATGGAGCAGGTGAAGCAAAAGTGCCTGCTTGTCTGTCGGTGTTTTCTATCTTCTGCATCTGCTTGGTGACGAGTACAGAAAGAACAGCTGAGACTCTGCATTTACATCCAAACCCTGCACGCAAAAAAAATCTTGAGGAAAGGCTGTATGCACATGAGGACTAGCAAATGTCAGTTTCTGCATCCTACAACCGCTGAGACAAGTACCTCTTTTCTGATCAAGTCTTTGTGGAATCTCTCCACCTCCAAAACGGGCTCGCTGTCGGCCGAGCATACCCGAACCCGAACCACATGCAATCTTGGAAAAACACACAAGGCAGAACAGCGGATTGTTTCACTGCATGAAGCACAGCATATATTCGTCTTTCTTGAATACTTTGAAGACTTTGCTTGTGGATTCTAGGGTTCTGCAGGAGGTGTGTGGGACAAGGTGAATGTCACATGTCGAGGTCAAGAAGCTTGCAGTGCTGACAGGTCTCTAAACTCAAAAGCTTTCCAATGTGTCACAATGTCGACAAAATTCGACAAACATGTGCCGTCTAGCCTTGCGAGGCATCGGCCGCCCAGAACTGCCTTCAAAAACTGCAACAATGGTATCTCTTTCCCTCTTTCCATTTCGTCTCACTTCATGACTTCATCTCACTTCGTCGAAATAACTGCTTTGTAACACACCTCTCTTTTTCTTGCTTTAAGACTGTGAGAGAGACATAATTGACACAATAGGTGTTTTGTAGTACTTCCGTGTATTTCCTTTAAACCATGGGTCCTAGCCGTCCTAGCAACCTGCATCTGCAGGTACCATCAGTTGCCAAGGTGTTCTCATGCATGGCAGTCCCATCACTTTGGGATCCAATCAAACGCAGTGTTCTGAAGGAGCCTCCGTCCTTGGGGACACTCTCCCGTGCCTGACGTGCCTGGCCGATACATCAAGTGGACAATTTGTTGCGCAGCGATTTGATTGCTATTTACATGCCACAAGACTTGGGATGACATTGTGACACTGCTGTGGACTAAACGTCTCCTCTGCGTAAAGACTTCTGGATCTCAACCATACCAAAGCACTTGCATCCACCCTTACAAATCTGATTTTTCTGTTCATTCCGCTCAATCATGCCCGTCCTCGGGAAAGCCCTCTGCCATCGCCTGTCAATGATAACTTAGCCATCTGAACTCCCGTCAACTCATTTGAAATTGCCTCATTGCAGAGATTGATTAGCTTCCATGACCTTGCTCGTTCATGTGCAGGCCTTGGCTTCTTGTTGAACCTCATAGCATTTTCGAGAATTGCTAGATTAGTTGCACTTTGAAACTGTTGCGAGCAAAGGTCGTCGTGAGTCAGACACCAACCAAACCACTCACAGTGGTAAGCAAAACAAAAGACCAGTGTTTGGATTTTCAGATTTTGAGTGCCCAATATGTGTACGACGCTAGGCCAAAAAAAAGGCTCGCAGCCCAAAGGATTGATTAATGCAGATCAAGACACGAAGGGCATCCTGCAAGTTTGATGCTTGATGACGTTTGTAAGAAATACAACAGCAACCACCTCCGATGTATTGGAATTTCCTTGAAACCTACAATCCACCGCACAACTGCTCTACGTTTGGTAAGCATTGTAACAAACTCAGTACTCCTGAGTTCCTGCTCTACCAGTTCACATTCATGCTCCACACATTTCACAGAAAAATGTTCAAGCTCACAATCAAAACCAACTGTCCAGTCCTGGAGTGAAGCATTGGCGATGGAGATCTGCTGCGCTGTTCCTGTATCAGTTCAGGCTTTGTCATGTCTGGAAAATCTACCTTAACCATCCTTAACCATCAGAGTGGAGAAATCAAAGCCTGATCCGTTTAGTTCTTGCCAAGAAAGTGGGGCGACTTCCAAAGTTTGACGACAAACCCGCTCTCCGGGCCTCCAGCAGTCGGGCCTTGCACAGAGCCGAGGCTCAATGCATCAAATTTAACACGGTGAATCTATCTGGTGATTACGGTACTTCAAGTCGAAGCCTCTAAGCTGAAGTGTCAGCTAAAGTGGCAACAACACTTGGGAACCTACAACTCCCTCCGGAAATCTGAGCAGCTGAAAGAACCCCCAAGTATTGTCTGTTGTGCAAAACTCACAAACCAACCTCTGCAATTTGCCCTTGTTGACAACTCGTGTGATTTCTGTCTCTGTGTCACATCTCCACAGGTTGTTGCGCCTTCCTTGCCTCCCGAATGCGCTTGCGAATGGTCATGACCTGACAAAGCTGCAAGACTGATCTGCACAGTTTGGATAAAGCGTTGTCTGCCAAGCATTCATCGATCCTGGGGCCCCCAACAGTGTCGCCAGGCCTGCAAAGCTGAGCGCAATCAGCCCAAGTGTGGTTCCGGGGAATACATGTTACAGCTGTCTATCATGTCGCAAGGCTCCAGACTCAAACTCGCGAAGTAGAAAAAAAACTTCTGACGCAACTCGGACCTGAAGTTTCTGATGTCCTCTTCAGTAAGGGCTTCCACTTCTTGATTGGCATCTTCTTGCTGATCTTGCTCTTCCTCTTGCTCTTCCTGCTCCATTGCCTTGGCCACAAACTGCGCGAAAAAACATAGAGACCAAACCACGAACCATATCGCAGGTACACGTGCGGATTCTGTGTTGTGTCGTGTAGACTACTTTGCATGTTCTGTACCGCATGTTGCGTAGGGTCTTGTGTCTTGCATTGATGGAGTATGATATAATATAACAACATATACAACATATATAGATGCAATATATTATGTCATGATATATCATGTATGCGTATAGCAATATTCCGCATGTTAACTCTGAAAATGATTCATGTCGATTCCTGGACCCGGCTATGTCTTAGCCTCCAGCGCGATACAAAGGCACAAAACGCAGGACTTCAAACCCGGTTGTGCCCGCAAAGGTTGGAGTCGCGACCCAAAGAATGAGGTTGGATGAAAACAAAGCTAGATTCAAAAGATATTCTCTAGGCATCAGTATTTTCTACCAGAACCTTCTTCCATGGCATCCGTGACATTCGCATATTGTTGTTCATTGCTTCCATTGCTTGGTGCCAGGGTGCAGATCCTTTTGAATCCATTCATCTGCCCCTTGTGATCTTTTGATGCCATCTGGAATTGTGGCCGCTTTGGACCACAAAAGTGCTGAAGCCATAGGACAAACATCCGCCAAACATTCTCCCTCACCACAACCGAAAGACTTCCAGTAATTATCCCCACATAGCAATGCATGGCATAGCCCTGCAACCACTTTGGAAAAGCGTCAACTGAGTCTTACTGAGTCGAAGACCCGCCAGAATCTCCAGCAAGCCTGGTGCCTGGACGTCCTGTGCAGATAGATCATCCGAAGAAACAAAGTTGTGTACCTGCCACCCAAAAAAATTGGGACTCTTAGGACCCTAGGAGGACATGGAAGAACAAGGAAAAGTATGGACGGCGGGAATGCCATTGAAAAAGTGGGTGATATGTTCAAGAGCGAAAACCTATACAAAATTTAGCGGAACAAAATCAACCGAATGCGCTCAGGAACTTCCCAGACTGATTTCGCTTCCCTGCAAAGCACTCCTCGCCCACCAACGTCTTGAGACCATCTTGCGCTTGATCTACCTAGGGCGTTGGCATTTTGTTTGACCGTTTGACCTGTCAAATTCATTGCTATCTCTTAAGCCTTGCAAAACATGCTGACCTTTCTGACTTTTCATACCCAGCAGTCGTAAGGATGTTCTAAGGTCCGGGCAGTGTCACCTTCTGCAGCTTTGTCTCTGGCAATTGTCCAGAAGACCAAAAGGCACAGAATCAAGTGGACCATGTCCTGCTGAAATTGCTGTCCGAAGAAACAGTCATTGGCTTTAGGGCTATCCATCCAGCCAGTGCAAAAAGCTTGCGACGTGGCGATGCTTTAACACAGCAAGTATAGAGTTTGATCAAGTAATGTAGTCACATGCAGTAAGAACTCGATACTTGATGGTTCCTCAGCAACTGCTAGCACTACCTTCACAATCTGAGCTCCTCTGCATGAGCATTTTCACGTGCACCTGAAGGCACAGTGTCCAGAAGTGCCTCAACCAGTGCAGTGACATCCCGGTGCTTGAGCAGACATGGGTGCATCGTGGTGCATCGTGCTTGTGCTGTTCAGGTTGAAAGCAATTACATCATTTCTTTCTTGCTGGTGCTGTGCATAGGCATTGTCTCTCTGGCATTCCCACCTCCCTCGCAGACTGGTCATCCAGTTTCAACACCCTGTCAAAATGTGGTGAGTGCTGCCAGAAACTGGGACAGCTTTGACATTCCGAAATCCAATTGTTGAACAACTTGGAATTTGGGATGCCTGTTGCTTTCTGATGGTATCGTGAAGCCACCCTCTGCCAAACCACCACGCCTATGCACAAGTCCTGCCATAACTGCAAAGACCTGTCAATTGAATCCAATGCGCCAGTTCTGATTGTGTCACTCTGCAATGCAAGTCTCATATCAAGTATCTAGGTCCCAAAGATTTTCAGCTTATGTATATATATATACATATATCCATTCTCCTACAATGTGGTCCAGCAGATTGCAAAGCCTCATTCGGGAAGAGAGACCAAAAAGCTGCGAAGCAACGTTTCATCACCTGGTAGGTCAGTGAGTGCAAACATCCAACTAACAAGTTGACGGCAACTTGTAACTGATCTCATTGATGTTCAAAGATGCATTTACGTTTTGTTCCAACCTGTGAAATGCGGTGGTGTCCTGAACTCCAAATGCAGGATGTGACAGCAAACTGCAAAACCTCCACACCTGCGCCTGCGCTGTGAATTCACCCTGTGCCAAAGCGACCTGAAATGTCACGTGGGGCGTTTTGCTACTCAAGATAGATTATATTCGAGAGATTGAAGATGACAAAAGCTTTGCCAAAAGGAAGGACAGAGACGAGAGTCACAAGAATCGAATCGAATGTTTGTTTGCAGATCACTAGTTAAGCAGGTCTTTGCGGTTTCATGCTATCATGCTGTGGATGTAGTGTAGCCATGGTATTCAAACGCGTTTAATATCTGTTGATATTATGGGACTGGTCACCATATCTTTGGCCCCCACTGCACAAGCCACTGAAGCGTTGGCACCAGAACTTCCCACTCGCAGCAATAGCTCGGCGAAGGCCTCCGGTAGAAAATTGGAGAAAGATGGAGAAAGCAATAGGAAGATAGGAAGACTAAAGTGAAGCACTTAAGCAGCGATCAATGAGGAATTCCAAACACAATACAACTGAGGATACTGATTGAAGCCGATTTCTCCATGCAGACACTACGACTTCGACGGACCTAGATTACTAGATGGACTTGTGCTCATAAAGCTAGCATGCTTAGTTCGTATGGCAGTCGCAGTTTCCCAGTTCTGCGGTGTTCCTCACGGCGAAGTTCAGGCTGTAGTGCTTTGCAGTGCTCGAGAACAAGCTCCACAGCCTTTCAACGGAGCACGAAGAAAGATAACAAAAGGAGTAAAGTGGAGTAAAGGAATTCAATTTGCCAAGCGATTCAGAATACTTGTGTATGAATATCAATACATACATGTCATCTAAACTCACAAACATCAAAATGTGCAACACAACACTAGGATACGCTAGATATACAAACATACATGGAAAGATCACCTTCATCTGCTCCCATGGAAAGACCACCTTGCCATGCAGGCACTGCTCTTGCCAGCGGCCAGAAGCGGTCACAATTAGTGCTTGCACGTGCCTTATCAAGCCGAGGCGGATTTGATTTCACTTAGAGCCCGTAATATGGCTATCCCAAAACATGTCTGATTCCAAATCAATAGAACAAAAGGAAATTGGACACAAGATCCAAGGGCAGACTGGTGAACCTGCAGTGCATCTTCTTGCATTCTATGTGGATTCTGACTGTGCAGCTTACATCGCTAGCAGCTAGCAGCTGTAAGGCTCAAACTCCCAAACGATGTCGTCTACACTTGGATCCAGTGCTTCCTTCATGAGGAGGCTGTTGTTGAATGCCGGCTCAGCATGAGTTCGCAACTCCAACAAGGTGATAGAAAAAAAGGCAACTCCACCAGAATCTCTGCACTTGAAATGTAAAGTCCTGCACTTCTGACATTCTCCTTGGAACCTACAGGTTGGAGGAAGCTTGAAGCGTGCGCACATGCTGGCATGATGGAAGTGAAAGTTATGCAGAGTGAAAGAATCTTTTTGTTGTACCTCCAACAAACTTCCACGAATCACAGTCACAGTTTTGCAACTATCATAGTGTTCACCTGAGAATGGTCCTATTCATCGTCTTCCAATGATTTTGCCCGGCCTCATACATCTCCTTCTGCCAGATTGCAAAATAGGATGCGAATTGCTTTAGCAGGAAAGGTGCACCTAAGATCTTCCCAGCAAGCACAATTTTTCCAACGAGATCCGCCCCTAACTTTGGTGATGCGGCTACTGACTGCAAGTACCCAAAAAAAGGGGAAAAACCCTCTTAGAAAGTGCGACTTGACTAGTTACTATGGAAAATATAGACATGCGGTGATGTCATTCAATATTCAAAGGTGAACTTGAAATACGCTAAGACGATAAGTGATGATAAGTGATGATAAGTCTGATAAGTGTATCATCCTGGCTTTCCCTGGTTATTGCAACTCTTGGTTTCATGACTGCCTGCCCGGAGCCAGCCCCGCAGGAGATCTCGGGCGGCCTTTGCAGTGACAGGTGCCAAACTTGGAAGCACATGGCAGCTAGTTTTCGATAGGGAACCATACTGAACTGGAAGTCTATGACGCAGGGACAAAGCCAAAGCAAATTGCAATGAGGGACTTCAGTGAAATGGGGTGAAAATGTTTGATTCAGCCCACGTCCAGAACAAAAAAAGCATGAAGGTCAAATTTGGGATAGAATGCCAGCATGTCCTCGTGCCTGACCACGCTGTGGCACCCACACACTCTCGATCAACAGCGCCTGCCAGTCCGGCTTCCTTCTGTAAGCAGTCATGCTGTTATCTTTGACGCTGGCACCCGAAGTATGAGCGACGTTCCCATTACACAACTAGAGCAAACTCATGACCAGCTTAAGTAGCTGCCACCATCATTCAAACAGTCATGTAAGTGGCTCTCTCAAGCAAATGTAGGTTTAGAATGAAACAACTTCTTCCTGCTTCGCTATGCCTGGTTCAGTCAACACAACAGAGGAGCACGTCTAAGCTTAAAGCTTCATGAACCACGCCTATTTTCTGCACAAATTTAATGGAAACCTTGCGGAGCTTGTGCTCAGCACTGAGGTCCACATGGGTTCCGTTCCGTTCTTGCGCTCCTGAAAACCCCCCTTCAGAACCTTGAACTGTTTCCCGATTCACAGCCTTACCCAAGTTGCATTTCGTGTAATGTCGACTCATTGAATTCTGAAAGAGGGTATACAGCTGATCTTGGTCGTTCTAGTTCCCATTTGCTGGGAGAAGATCCGAAGATTCAATCTGCAAAAAAAACAGACTCGGTCGCTTCTGCTTTTTTATTTGTGCCACGTAACTGTCAGCGCTTAACAAAGACTCCAAGGCGCTGGAAGCGGCATAAACATCAGGTCATTTTTAAAGTGTGAGAATGTGTGACATAACAGTTTCGACGTAGCTTGCTCATGTACACTATATAGATTAAAATATTGTTGAATATAAAAAAAGATTAAAAAAGCCTGTCTGTGTGAAATCATGATGCAAATTGATGCAAATTCCCTCTGAAAAACCAGGTAGCATCAGCTATCACTCTCCTAGCTCTGGTTATCTCAGGCTCTCTCAGGCTTAGGCCGTTGAGGTTTAGGCGGCAGTTTCTCCCAGAAGGATACACTATATGGGCAGACTTGAATCTAAAAGTTTTACAGATTGGGATCAGCAACTCGCCCGGGTCAAGTCAAGCTCTGAACTGGCAGCATTATACCAATGCAATTGGGGTATGCCAATCCAATTGAAAGAATTGCGATCCACCATTTAAAGGGAGATCCTCCTACTCTGTAGAGGCACATCAGCTCACAGCATTTTGTGCTGGGACTCTCGCCACCCTTTTTCCGATGGAGAGATTATCCATGCCTCCAGATTCGCAGTGCACTGTGCGCTGCATAACGCACCGCGGTACAGCGGTTGATCTGGCGTTTTCAGATTTGACAACGGTGCAAAGCAGACTGGGCTGTCTGCAACCGGAGCAAAAGCCGCGAAATTTCTTCTGGATTCTTTCAAGTTCCTTTTCAAATTTTCCGACAAACTACTTCGGAATCAGACAACTCCTGAGGCGATGTGTCAACTCGGATATGTGTGCATGTGTATATGTAAAGTATATATTTCTTTATTAATATATCTAATATGTATATATGTATCTATTCATCTATATGACTATACCAATATATGTAGACATTTACGTGTATATATATATATACAGGGGTGTGTGCACTTGTACATGTTACAATCAATGTATCTTATTTTGATTATATCATATTCTATATGTATTGAATTATCGTATATCATCTCATATCATATCATATCATATCATATCATAGTAGATACATCATATCATTTCATGTCATAGAATAGTAAAGTATAATGAAATTGAATATGTCTATCATATGTGATTTCTATGTAAAAGGGGCCTCCTGACCTTCAACATTGTCGGTGTGTGAGTGTAAGACTTGAAAGCAGCCACAACTCCAACTTGTGAGAGGCGAGGGTTGAAAATTTTGCTTTGCCTTACACTGTGTGCAGTCTTCTGTCAAATCCTCTGAAATCAGAAAGGTATCTATCTAAAATCTAAACACTTGGGACCTGCCATCTGCTTGTGGGGTCGCATAGCAAAAGGTACGGAGTTTTGATGTTGGATCAGGTAAAGAAATTCCTCAGTGGTGCCCAAATGCTTGGAAATGCCTGAGCGACTACGTAGGCATGTTTATGATCAAAAGATATGACAAGGTGACTGCCACCGGCTGTCTTTTGTCTTGCACGCCGAATTCGAAACAATGAAGTTTGCTGTACAAAGCAAGCAGTGCAGCAGGTTTCTGTTGGATTTCGCCATACTTTCGTCAACCCAGCGCCGTTGTGTCCTTTTCCCTCCAACAGAGAACATGAAGAAAACGCCTTCAGAGATACTGAGAATATTTGTCATGCATGTATTCATCTTAATATCATATCTAAAGTGAAGATCTAGAGTAAGTGCATTGATGTGGAAGCGACATCATGTGATGGCTATTAATTCTGTCGATAGCTTGAACATGCAATTTGTCGAACCTGGTCCTGGCACGGTTTAGCTCTCAAACTTTGCTCAACAAGGCAAAGGTTGCGAAAGGGCTGCGCGTAATCCGTGGGTTTACGCCTTACCAAAAGATCCAAAAAGCGAGGAAGCTGAAAATCAACGGATGCAATGCCTGTGCGTGTCGTGCGAGAAGCGCGCACTGTGGGACTAGAATCGCCTCTCATAAAACATCAAGCTATGCGAGCAATGTCTCTCTAGAATCTGTAGAAATGCTCAAAGAGATCATCCATGAATCGCCACAAGTTTTCTTTTGAAGCGATGAGGTCATCCATGTCCCACAAGTCATTTGGACACAATGAAATGATCCCGTCTGGAGCTCCTGATGCGCACCAGCAATGGCATGAGAAGCTGCCCAGTGGGAGCATTGTTGCGGAGGGATGCCAGGGCTGTTATGAAGCAAGAGTCCGAAAGCTCCGTCTTCACTCCCTCGACTCCCTCAACTCTACACAGTTCCGCTACGTTTCTCTTTCTGCTGCTTTTTGAATGAAAAATGGAACGGCTTTCCTGGGTGGCCCGGATTGTGAAACAACAAGTGATATGACATGGGTCAGGTTCTTGATGGAATGGAGCATTTTTAAGCATGAGCTGCCACCCACGAATCACCCACTGCCGCAGAAAACATCATCCATGCATCCGCTCCAAGGTGGAGGAAAGGCGGAGGACTTGAATGGGTGTCGGGCTGTGATGGAAGCGCAAAGCGGCCTCGACCACTTCACCTTGGGACAGAAACGCAAAGAGTGCAGAACCAACTGCGCTGTTTTGTCCCCCCTTACCTGCGGGAGCAACCAATTTCTCCACTGTTCAATCCACAAAGTCCAACGTACTAAAACAGAGTTGCGCAAAGCTTCAAAGTCTGTGTGTTTAATCTGTGCGAAGCAGCCTAGCATCTCTGAGGGGAAGCTCGTGCACCACTCCTTTACTGCTCGCCAGTCCTTGCACTCAAAGTCAGCAAAATCCAAGGCGTTTGAGTGCACCGGTTGCACCTCTTTAGAATGCCGGGGTAGTGCCGGGGTAAAATGCCTATTTATGGAATTGCATTTTAAAAAAATCATACCAGCACAGACCCCAAATACCATGGAAAGGTATGAGCCATTTCCGCAATTTGTTAAACCGATTCAAACGATACTCATTTCAACTTTTATAATAGATATTCAGAGGCAAGATACAAACATAAATCAACAGTATGAACTAGGAATTTCATGGGTGTCAATGCACACGGTGAATGGCGAAACTAAAACGAAAGACTGTGACTGCGGGTTGTACCGGGTTGTATGCCAACATGTTGATTTAACACTCCTTTACTCTAGGTGCTAGCCCCCCGCCCAAAAGGAATCACACATACACACATCAGACGACACTTCCGGCGAATCCTGCCCGACAACCTCAAACGACACTTCTGACGACACCCTGCCCGAGTCCCCCCGAAACCGAATAAAAATCTGCGAACCATCACCCCTATACTTGACCGATGACCCAACGAAGAGGGTCAAGGTATTGCGCTGAAATCTGGTCTGGTCTGATCAACAAAACATACCTGCAATCGAGTATCTCTTTTTCGTGCAAGAGTCAAAATCAAGGTTTGAACTGTTAAAACAATTGCTCTCCTTTTCTTTTTTCCAGCTGTTGTTACCGTAACTAGTCACTTCACACACCAACATGTCACAGAAGGTGACATCCTTGACACTGGGTCTTTGACCATTTATTCAGTGACTTATCAAGTTTCTGTGTTTTGGTTGGGTGGACTCACCAATTTCATTGTGTGTTGGGTGGACTCCTTGAGCGAAACCCAAGGAGCCCGGAAGCCGGGAAGCGTCTGACATTGTCATGCTTTCTGGAATCCAATGTCACCAATGTGCGCAACTGTGCAAGCACACACTGCAACGAAGCCCAAGAATTCGTATTCATTCATATTCATTAATATTCATTCATATATATTAATTCATATACATTCATATGCATGTCTTGAACCCCCTGAACGCAATGGCCCCTTTTTCACGGGGCTCACCTGTAAGAGTTGTTGGCCATATGGCCAATAGAGATCTGCCGTTTCACGGCTATCGACTGAGCTGCTGTCTGCGAAGCTGGTCTGCAAATTCGAGTGAAATCTGAAATCTTCGACAACTCTCACTGGAGTGCGTCAGGTTATTTATGATGCTATCTGTGATGAAAAGTCGAAGGTTTATGAGAGGATCAATGTATAATACCCCCAAAATTCCCCAAACTTCCCACACAGACATGCTCCAACGACAGTTGAGGGGATGGCAGTGATTTATGGGCATGCGTCGACCTGCGAATCCACCAAGAATGGCAAAAAGTAAATTCAAAAACAAATTGCCAAAGGTCGGCGCAGGCTGAACTTCAAATTGAGCTGGCAACTGTGCATTAATCTGTCTTGGGCTTGTTACGGGCATCATTCCTGTATCAAGTCCTGCAGCTGCTTCTTCCAAGATAGCATCTAGGACAGTGATCACTATTCCTACTGATCGCCTCAGAGCCACTTTCAGAAAGGCTCCTATGGCTTTTCCCAGTACCACGTAAAAAAGGGGCCTGGATAAGATCAACAAGAAGAGAACTAAAATGCAAAGTGCCAACACAGTTCTACCTTTAAATTTTGAACCCAACCATCGAAACAACATGCAAACTCTGCCGAAAAACTGCGCTAAGTGCCCTGAGGGTGGATCAACGACTGGTCTCTCAGCGGATTGCGGCTCGTCTTGAGCCAACAACTTTTCAGCAAGAGCTCTTTTTGCAAATTGATTGAACCGAGGCTCACCGCGGTATGATCGTGCAGCTTTCTTCAAATCTTCCAGTCCCACGTCAAGGTACCTGGCGCCCTTGAGATAGCCAGCTTGAATGACGGTCTTCTTGAACTGTCTCCTCAAGTCTGCTCCATGTTCTAATTGATCGGATGACATCGCTAGAGCTAGGCTTGGGAATCAATTTGCTATGCAACAACTTCTCGTCGGGGACTTGAGAACAAAAGAACACGGGCAAGTCGAGCATGAACCAACGATGGCGTACAAAGCTCTTGATGTGTGTGGCTGATTCAGTTGGTATTTCCAAAGCTATCTGCTGGGCACGTGCCACTTGGACATAGTGCTCCAATGATCTTAGATTCACCCATCTGCCCAAGAAGCGAACCCTCTGAATCTCACAGCCCTCATCAACTAACCACGTGGCACCACCAGCTCTCAAGGATGCTGGTGAAAACACTCTAGCTGGTAACTTGAGCTTGCTACAAACCAGTTGGAAAAGCTGTCTAAACTTTTGCGGTGAAAACGGCCATAGCTTGTCATTAGCTCTTTCTTTTGTGCTCACGAGCCAACTAATCCAGTTCACCACGTGTGGGTGCTGCACTGACGAAAACTGATTCAAACCCATCTGCCTGGAATTCTTTGGTGTCTTTATTCTGACGACCAGGTGACTGCTGCCTAGGGATAAGGAGTTGGGGAGTGAAATGTCACCCACAGTCAATGCCAACAACTCTCCAGGCCTGAGAAGGCTGAAAAAACCTAGTCCCAACAATGCAGCAAAAGAATACCACATGTGCTCCAACTTGCAAGATTCTGCTTTCCAAGCTATGTCACGAGCCTGACAAATGAAAGCTACTAGGAGTGCTACCGGGAGAGGAGCTCTGAGCCTTGATGGTTGTACTTCTTCCCAGGAACGTAGCGCACTCCAAGTGTTCTGCAAATGCTTTCTCAGTCTGGGTCGACAGATTTGAATGAAGAGCACGGCATGCTTTGCTACACGTAGGGATTTCTTTTCATTCATGGTATGCATATGATTGACAAAGCTTGCCAAGGTCTCGTCTACTACAGACGACTTAGCTCTGGTCAGCACCTTCGGATTGATACCATTCTCCACTAAGAACTTCTCGAGCTCAAAGGTTCCTTCTACTAATCTTTTCTGATAGGCATTGCTGTACTTGTTCCAGCGGAGCTTCGTCACGTTCACGCTGCTCAGCTGTGCCATATGGCGGTGCACATGCAAAAAACTAATTGGTCGTTCATGCAAGTCTCTTAAAAAACCAATGCTTAAAAAACTTCACTGTGCAGCAAGTGTGTGTCCAACGTTCTTATCCTCTGCTATTTGAAAAGGTCTTGACATATATGCCTGTATGCTTTACAAAGTGGTTTGGGGTAAGCCCCTGCAATCTGTGATCTCCTAGTCCACTTTCCGTTGTATTTGACTCCACCTATGACCTGGACGTGGCTATGGCATCCGCTGCAACGTCTTGCCAATTTTTCCAAACCAGGCAAGGTACCTAAGAAAATGGTGGGTTTCTTAGCTAGTCCTAGTTTTCCCGAATTATCCGGCACCCTTAGATGATACATGCACTGATCCAAGATTACAGTGGTACAACTATGGTCATGGATTAGCTTCTGCATACCGGGTATTTTCCAAGCAAACGAAGTCAGCGGATTCTCGAGTGTGAAAAATGAACCATGCTCAGCAAGTAAGTGGCATAAATGAAGTGTGCGATGAAGTATTTCGTTGCCCTGAATTTCTCTGCTTAAACTACCTATTCCCAAGGGGTTATCCTTAGTCCTTGTACCTTTATTTAGATTTTGTAGCAAGCTGAATGAACCACATGGGAAGGCATGCCAGATTTGTCTCGGGCGCGAGGCTTCTTTGCACAACTGTCCAAAAACCAAATCATTGAGGATGTCTTGTTGGGGGTCGGGTTTACCCTTCCTCATTAATTCAAAAGGCTCCCCAACTTTAAATTTACTGTTATCACAAAACTCATGCGTTAACCTAGCACACCCCGCAAAAATCTCTTTGAACTCCCAATGCACAAGAGCTGGGTGACCAGCCGGATTTCCATTCTCCAATTTTTCTCTTGGCGGTGATTTGTCCGAGAAACGGTCTGTGCTGCAGGGATGAGCTTGAACCTGACTTGTGAGACGCTCCTTAGGTGCAGGAGATTTTTCGGCTTTAGCATCGTGCTGATCCGAAGCGACTTCCTTCCAGAGCTCTTTCTTTGTTCGAGGTTTCCTGATGTAACCAATGCTTTCCCCTAACAACTCTTGTGTAAGGGGATCAGGGATTGATGGGGGACTAGGTATAGGTCTGAATCTTGAAGGATAGTCCGAAGGATTGGCACCTGAGCGAACCCAGATTAGGTGTAAGCTTTTCCTGCCTACCAAAGACCACCCAAGAGATCTGCGAATGATCCTGTTCAGTTGTTTTGAGGATGACCTACCCTTTGTCCACGCACCAGCTGCTGCTCTTGAGTCTACAACTAACAAACATCTGTATGGCTGTGTTGTGGAATGGACGGCGTCAACTAGTTCTCGATAGATCATACGTGCCTCTAGTATGTTAATGTGCTGTTTATGAGCAAATGTGCAACTTTCGGTGGTTGTCCAAAAGTGGTCAGCAATGATCGTCTCAAGTTCTCGTGGCGCTTGCTGCATGCATGAAGTTGGTGCAACACCCCCCGACTCCCAATCAAGCCTAACATGTTCACCACGGTGTTCGGCATATCTATACAATGCATGACTAATGGTTGAAGTGGTTATGGTTGCGGCTCGACCTCCTGCGGCGAGGGATGCATCTGATGCACCAATTCTTCTGCAAACTGGCCGGCGAATGTCCGTGTGAGCTAAAGGCAAACAAAGTGCAGAGGTGAGGAGCTCTTCCTTAACAACGGCTGGTAATGGTTTTAACTGATTTTCTTCCAATTTCTCAAGCCATATGTATGTTTCCTGGAGTAAACACATCAATGATCTGTTATGAAGAAAAGGATGTATCAGCAAACCTACAGCTTTCTGCAACATTTTCTTACTTACTTTTGGAAGCTCACAAATCCTCACCAGAATGTCAGAGATATGCCTCAACTTATCCCCCGGGGTGCCTACTCTACCTGTCCTGCTACAAACTTCAGTGCCCCATGCAGTGTAGGTGTAACACTTAGTGAAAGCTTTCTTTGAAGAAGTTGGCACCTTTTCTTGGGTATAGATGGCGCGGCTGTCTCTGACAATTTCATCGTCCCTGAACAGTTGTCTCCGTTTGCGGTGACGACGGGATGGCACTAGCTGGGTCACTATATGGTCATCAATGTATAAACCTTCGTAAGTTAGAGAGGTTGGCAACGGGGACCTAAACTCGATGCATTCATTGGGTCGCATGCAGTCCCCCTTTCGGAGTAATTCAAGATGAACCTGCTGTGAAATGTCAACTGCGTTAAGGTCTCCCATGGCTACCACTCTAAAACAAAGGAGATATCGACGACCTGGCACGCCACCAAACTCTTCAAAACCAGCTCCATCAAAACTTTCACCGATGGCATTTCTTGGCAGCCACTCTTCATTGTGCCTAAGGCAATAGAAATAGTTACTAAGGTCATCACCACTTCCTCTTACTGAGTATCCTGGGGGTATCACAATTTGGGTGAGAAGACTGCCGTGAGGCAGTTTGGCCCAAACTAGTCTACGCTCCAACTCATTGAAGGGTCTTCTATCTAGAATTATTCTATCACTTTGCTCTTTATGATCTACTGCAAAAAGGCCACCGGTGATTATATTGCCTTTGCTGTCTTTCACCCCCAACTCTTCGGGAATGAGAACTGCTACCCCTGTCGTGAGTAACCTCATGAAAACTGCCTGCTTATCAGCTTCCTGAACTTTGAAACAACCTTGAGTTGGTCTAATGGGTTCTTGATTCGTGGGAATTTCTTCAAGCATGTTCTCAAACTGTTCAAGATGTTTCCCCTTCAAAAACCTCTTAGGATCTATAATGCCTGCTTCGTCAGGAAGGGACATGCGTGACGGCTTGACATCTTTGGCTACTGTACTCATTTTTTCTGACAACTTGCTACCTGTGTAAGATGAATTCTTTACGACCTTGACTAATTCACTTAATTTATGGATTCCGCGGCTTAAGGGATCTTGGCACCGAAGGCGGATATACCTACTAATTTCATCATGCAAATAGCCGGCGTACTCAGCATGTAATGGTGTCCAAATGACTTTCTGAGCTTGGGCAACGAGGGCTTCCTGATCTGACTGCCTGTATGGTGAACCCCCCTCTAGGAAAGTGAACCAATTCCAAAGCAATTCAACATACCCCCAAGCCATTTCACGGCCTCGCCCCCTTTGCTTCCTACGGGAACTACATGGTCTACCATTTGATGTTGGTATTACCAGCAGGGACGGAAAAAGTGAATCCCTCTTACTGGAGGGTGTCCTAGGCCCCGACCTCTCAGTGATGGGAGAGGACTTTATTACTCTCAAAAATCTTCCAAAAGAGCCCCAACTCTTCTGAAGCTGATCTTGCAAAGCAGCAAACACTGGAGGCTTCGCTCCACTTGCTGAATTAGACGTTCTAGCTTTCGGATGAGGATCTGGCGTCACTGAGCAATCTAGGATTCTGCGGTCGAACGGTCTTTCTCCTTCTCCTTGTCCTTGTTGCCCTTCTTTCCTTTCTTTCCGCCTTTGCCTCCTCCGTCTGCATCCTCTGGATTGCCTCCCTGCCTGCGAAGGGTCTCTGTGGTCTTCGTCAGTTCGTGAAGGCTGCGAAGGTAAGATGTCACATGTTGTAATGACTCCGGGTCTCCCCCGTACACCTTTCGGCTGAAAGGATCGGGTACATGAGTCAGGAGCCATGCCACCGTCCAATCTGAGTCCAGAGCAGCTTGGTGCATCGCTTGTAATGTCCAAACTGCTTGTAGAGCCGCTCGCTCTGTGTCCTCCCGCAGGAGGTGTTCGAGGATCACGGCAACCAAGTAGTGACATCTCTGGAGATTGCGCTGACGACCAAAACTGATCCGACGGTTGTGGTCGGTCAGCTTGAAGGGTTTCCCTTCTGCTCCAAGGTCCGCCTCCACTTCCTTCACAAACTTCTTGACATACTTCAAAGGATTCCGCACCATCTTCTTCTTGGATTGGTGGTAGTTGTATATGGCTTTTCCGTGGCCTCTGGCCCTTCTGTTCTCTGAACTGCTGGTTTCCTCTGATGAATCTGAGCTGTCGTCTGAATGAACATTTGAAGATCTCCTTGAACTCCGCCGATTGCTTCGCCCCTTTCCGCTCTTCAGCGTCTGGGCCAATTGCAGTGCTAAGAGACCTTGAAGTGTGTCCCCGCTCTTTGCGGCTGCTTTCAGCACAGCTTCCTGTTCTTCTTCCTCTAGGCTTTCCTTCTTCTTCTCCTTCCGCTCTAT
Source organism: Breviolum minutum Mf 1.05b.01 (assembly GCA_000507305.1). Lineage (NCBI taxonomy): Eukaryota > Dinophyceae > Suessiales > Symbiodiniaceae > Breviolum > Breviolum minutum. Next base: position 38,974 of record DF241903.1, on the reverse strand, counting down.
CAGCGCGAACCTGGACTTCTTTCCTTTCTTGGAACCCGACTGCTTTCGAGATTTGCCTCTGCCAGTACCAGTGCCGAGCCAGGCACTTCGAGCTAGCTCCAGGCCCTCCTCGTTTGACGACTCCTCCGAAGTCTCTTCCTCGCTCGAGCTTCGAGGTTTTCTCTCCCTCTGTGTCTTCTTGCTCCTCTGATCCGCTTGGGTTTGGATCCGAAGCCGTGGCATAAGCCAACTCGGAATCGCTTTGAAGTAGTGTGTTGCCCTCTCTCAGCAGGACCTTTGGATCTGTCTCCAAGTTCTTGAACTCGCCGCTGACGCCAAGACGTAGCTGATGAGCTTCTGCTTCTACCAGGGCAAAAAAGCTGCCGTTCACCTGGATGTGAGAGAGCTGCTGTGTCACTGCTTCTTCCTCCGAGCAGGCTACCAAGGTTTGTATCCATTGTTTCTGCAAACCGATCACTAAGGCTTCCCGCCAACGAGGCTCTGAAAAACCTTCGGCTAATTTCAAATAGCCTCTATGCCCTATTCTCAGGGACATATCGCCACTGCACCAGTCTGTTGGCCAAAATGGCCGGGAGTCTATGAACGTGAGCCTCAGCTCGAAAGGCTGCCTGTGCTGCAGCTAGATTGGGATACCTTCGAAAAGATATGCCGCGAAATTGCCCCCAATTCAGGTAGATGATGGAGCAATAGGCTGAACTTCCGACAGAGTAGTGGATGCCTGCTACTTCTGTGTCACCAGCTCCTGGGATCTGCCAAACTGCGTAGAATCTAGAATCAGGATGATCTGTGATTTCCTGAGAAGGTGTTAGCCCCACCAGGCCTTCGAATTGCTCTTCGGCCCTTGATGCTCTGATAATCCCAGCAAAGTCTAGATCACCACGAGCTTCAGTTGAGGCAGCTGAAGATGCTGGAGATGACAGAGAAGCAGGAGTTTCTGGTGAGCTGTCTTCAGACTGCTCTGGCTCAAGATCCCGTAGTCCAACCTGAGCACTATGGCGATACCTACAGCACAGAACACGTGCGATCACCTGGACAAGGGGCATTCCAGCCAGAACTTCTGCGTCACGTGTCAAACATGTGTGATGCATGTATAATATGATATGAAATGGAAATGTCTCTGTGGGCTCCTCCACCGGGAGCAAGGCCACGGATGGGCATGAACGCGGTGCCAAGATCTCTGACAAGTGCTGCAAGAAAAGGCCCCATGTCTCCTCAGGTCTGGAACCCCACTCTTTACGAAGTTTCCACAAGGCATACCTCAGCTCGCTTCACGAGATCTTCCCATACACTATGGGAAAACACCCTGAATGTTCTTGAAACTAAGTCTTCTTGATGACACAAGCAAGTCCAAATAGTTTTGCATGTGGCTGAGACAGTGACTGACAGCTCTACAGTTTAGTTTAAGGTGTCGAACAATGGGGAAATAAGATTTTTGCAGGTCCCCTAGAGGGTCTCAATCTTCCATAGGGCAAGTTGGAACTTTGAAATCATGAGAAGCCATGTGGTACTTGCCGTTTCAACCTGTTGTTCCTTTGCCACTTCTATTTCTCCAGGTAGCACTTCTGCCACAATCTTCAAGAGTCTTGGGAGGTTCAGCGAGTCCTAGACTTTTGTGCGAGCGCATTGTCTTGCGGCTCAAGCGAAGTTTTTGTTTCCCCGGCAGTTTCATGTGCTGAGCAAACCGACTTGCAAAGCCAAGGATAATTGCTTCGATTTAGAGGATGAAAGCAAGGCAAGCATTCAGCTGTCCTGGGCCTTCATCTTCAAATTTTCACGAGCAGACCTGCATGGCCAAAACATCACAAATGCAAAAGATGACTCTGTAGCTACCTGGATTTTCCGAGTCCAAGTGCCAAGTAACAATAGAAAAGATATGTAAAGATGGTTCTAAGTTCTAAGCTTATACTGCATGTGCGAATTTCACATCGATTAGGCTTTGCTCCTGAGATCGAATTTTCCTGTCCAAACCCTGTGGATCACCTCAAGGCTTTCTCCACCCTCTGGCCTCAGAGATTGGAAGACCAGATTCTCAAATGTCAAATATCATTTGCATATAAACAATATGTGAGTGCTTGATTACATGCAATCATATGGCATGAAGCGTTTTAGTTATTATGTATATGTCCTCTTTGACTTGCTTATATATAGAGAGAGATAGATAGTTGCTTATTTCATCCATCTATTTATCTGTTGATCTATCTAGTTTGTTTTATGCCATTGATTTGTGAATCAACCTATCTACTTATCTTAGTCTATCTATCTACCTATCTGTCTATTCATTTATTTCTCTATTAATCTATATTCCTGTACCTATACCGATGTACTCATCTAGATTCTACTATTTAATTATATTATATGTACATGTTACGTTTGGTGCTGCCAAAGGACTGGACAGCAGCGTCAGAAGCTGGCGTGGCTCCTTGCCTGTGCTCAACATCTTGGATCATCAAGGTTCTCCGAAGATCATCACGCACGACACACAAAAGGAGGCAAACGGTAAAAAACATCAGGACACACAAATCAGATCAAATCAGGCAAAATCGGTCTGAGTTCCCTGCTTTGTGAGAGTCGGGAGGCTGAGGAAACTGTCGAGACTGTGCTGTCCAAGCTGTCGTTGCTGCCGAGGCTCAAGGTGCACCTGAACCACGCACAAATGCTCACACGGCTGAATCATCCGAAGTGGCTCATAGGAAGTTCATAGCATCTTGAAAAAGGGACCCGATGGTCCAATCTGGAGTGATAAGTTGGAATTCAATATTCAACTACATAGACATAAACGGAAAACGTCCGAATTTCGGAGTTTAAATCAGATGACCGCAAAAAAAAAAACAGTAAAGGCTTTAGTCGAATGGTCGCAATATCAACAACAGTCGTAGCAGTAGCAGCAGCAGCAGCAGCAGCAGCAGCAGCAGCAGCAGCAGCAGCAGGAGGAGGAGTAGTAGTAGTAGTAGTAGTAGTAGTAGCAGCAGCAGCAAAGGCAGTGGCACTAGCTTGGAAACATTAACACTAGATAACAACATTCTCAATCTTACACCACAGCAATTCCCACAGCAACAGAAACGACAACCACAACGAAAACAAGAACGGCGACGACGACGTCGTCGTCCGACGATAACGGAAGTGCTTTGTGTGGCAAGCGCAGTATTTGGTGATTTTGGAATGCCCCTGAGCTGCTCTGCGTACCGTAGTGACCTTTTCCAGTGTTTTGCTGCCACGCTGGATCATCACTACACACTGTGGAAATTTCACGCCGATATGTTGTTACGCCGGGTGAATGTAGTCTTGGATTGCTGTTGTTGTTTTTGCTGTTGCTATTGTTGTTGTTGCTGCAACTGCTGTTGTCGTTTGTCGTTGTCGTTGAGGTTGTCATTGTTGGTGGTTGCGGTGGTGGTGGCGGAGTAAACGTTCCACAAACAAACTTCCTCTCTGACTTATAGGTACCTTCCCCCTGGACCTTCCGCCACAGGCTTGTCCGGGTACTACTGGTATAATCATTGCTAGAACATGGACACATATACAGGTACATATCTGTACTTGCATATTATATTCCTATACTTATATACTTTGAATATCTGTGAAGATCTTTGAATATAGTCACATCACTGTACTTTGAATTCATTCTTGATGTTGATAAGATGATCAGAGGCTTTGAGTTCTGACAGACCCTTCGTTGGGGATGTGCCAACCAGTTTTGCTCTCGGCTGGTCATGATAGAGAACTCTCCGCAGCTTCCCTGGATTTGAGAACAGCACCTCATTGTCATGTCAGTCATCGCGATCCCTCGTCCTTCCTGAGAAAACGATTGATTGGATGCAACCATGCACAGAACCTTTCCTAGCTGCGTGGGTCAAATTCTCAAAGCGTGCAGCAAGACAAAACTGATCATAACTGATTGGGTGGCCCACTGCCGCTCCACGGCAAACGGTGTAATCAGTTCCGACCTGAGCAATCAGAATCAGGATTGTTCTGCAGAATGTTGGGAAATATGTAGACACCACTCACAGCAATCCACCAATTTAGCCTTCAAAGTCAAACGAAACAGTTCTTCTCAGAACAATCAGCTGGGCGCAGAGCCCACGAGCGGTGATAGAGCACCCGGGCTTCAGGTATTCGAGCCAGCTAGGTCCAGCTACGGCAGGTTATGCACTGCACCCAAGTCATAAAGCACCGCAAGATCAAATCGAAACTCGACAAGCAGAACTGACACGAAGACACCACTTAGTCCACTAAGTCCACTGAGTCCACTAGGCCCCGCCGTTTCCTCTTTGCTTGGCAAGTAACTATGCACGAGTATTTGTCTCCCATTCCCCCTTCCAATTCAACAATCCCCGCCTGCAGCAAGGAAAACTGTTCTGAAACGCTTTCAGGCACCTGCAAAGGAGTTCACTAAATGTTCCCAAGGTCGCAGTGTGGTCATCTGTTCTTGTTCAGAAGCCTAATGGATGTGACCCTGCTGCCTCCCAATATGCATCGCCGGAGGTACGAGGCAACACACGCAAAAGGACCTGCTGCACCTGCAACAAATTTTGACAGCCTCCATCGAAAGCTAGCTCTGCGATTCTTGTGCATAAAAACTTCCGTGCTGCTGCATACCTGTGGTCCCCGGATCTGGTGCCTCTTCCGAGACTGCACGACCAATATCAGGACTGAGTCCTCAGCCGTTTTCACTCAAGTCACTCAAATGGCTGCGTATTCAATAAGGCTGGGGCTATCCATCTTCTGTCAGGCTTAAAACCGCATAGGCATAGGCAAAGACATGAAGACTATATATTCCAATCCTAACGTCAAGGGACCAGAGCCTCTCCAATTCCTAGATTTTCGAGCAGTTTTTTTCTTTAAGAATCGCCACATTGCACTATGTGCCGGTGTGTCAGAAGGTCTCGCAGCGAAAACACACAGAAAGCAGGGGAGTACGACGTGATGGTGGGAACGTAGTCAACAAAGCTACCACGACCGTGGGATCCTTGTCTGATTCAAGGATCAAAGTGACAACAAACACTCCTCAGGTTGCCTTTGACTTCCATTCCCGGTTGTTTGCGACATCTTGTAACGCTAAGGGAAATTCATGGAAGTTCCACGTCCACCAACACGTTTTCACGCTTACCCTCTTTGATGAGGTCCTTGTGTGGGACCACGTTCCAGGTTTGCTGGACGGATAGATGGTGGAAAGTCGAGGACGACAAGGACAACGACGGCGACGACGACGACGACGACGAGGACGAGGAGGAGGATGATCATGAATGATGGGTGATGGATGATGGCTGATGGATGGTGGATAATGGAGGATGCCTGATGGATGATGGCTGATGGATGATGGCTGATGGATGATGCCTGATGGATGATGGATCATGGATGATGGATGATAGATGATGGCTGATGGATGATGAATGATGGGTAATGGATGATGGATCATGGATGATGGTTGATGCATGACGATGATGATGATGATGATGATGATGATGATGATGATGATGATGATGATGATGATGATGATGATGATGATGATGATGACGAAGATGATGACGAAGATGACGATGATGATGACGATGATGATGATGATGATGATGATGATGATGATGATGATGATGATGATGATGATGATGATGATGATGATGATGATGATGATGATGATGATGATGATTCCATGGTGCGGAAAGATGCAGTGTTTGCTGTGCTTTCGGTGATCATTGAGGGCAGGGGGAAGGCTACTGAACGGAGAACTGGGATAGTTGCACATTGTTTGACAAAATCTAAAATAATTCTGGCCCGGGTACTGGAAGAGAGTCGCCCACATAGTTTCTTAGCACGATGCTCTCTCGCATCTGCATCCTTGACATGACACCCCGGGCAGCCTTCTTCCCCTCGAAATCTAACTAAGCTGCTGTCATGCGAAATCCAGCTTGATCGGAAACATCTATTCTGATAGCAAACTTGGAGCCTCCTCAATTTCGCAAAGTGGATCCTCCGCACCTGACGGTTGGGCAGCTCTATTCAGAGGACCAAGTCAAACCAAAAAAAAGGTTGAAAGTTGAAAGACAAAACGTAGCAGCTTTCCATGATTTCTCTCAAAGGGAGCCTAGCATAGGAGTGTAAGTAGGATACAATACGATTTCATTTCATAAGTTCGAAGATTTCTGAGCTGCGCTAAGGCTTTAACACCAATGTCCATCCTCCAGGAGCCGCTCTACCAACCACTCCTGCGGCAAGAACGCCGCAAACGTTCCACGGTGATTCCGTTTTGACGAGATCCGGGATCATTTGTCCATATCTTCCAGTTCCCCAGTCTTTGAGACAGTGCAGCTCGCCCCAACAACGATCGGCCTTGGGTGGGAGTCATATGTGATTCAGAAAGGCACCCGGAAGTGCAAAATCATAGATACAAAGACCATGAACTTCCTTCTGGATGGTGCTATATGCTACATGCCACAACCATGAGTTTTGGGTAAACAGAGACACAGAGAACAGGCCGACATGCCTAACATGCTTGGCATGCCTGATATACAGAAATGCCTGAATTGCCTGAAGCTCCTTTGAAGCTCTTCGTCAAACTGTTCGGTCTGAAAGTTCAGGTGCCAACCCAGAAGGTACCGCAGTATGGCATGAGGGCGTCATAGTTCCCAGACTCAGCCAGCGTCCAAGAACTCTGACTGTTGAGTTTGTTGACAAAAAAATGTTCCACAACTGTCGGTGCATTTGATGGTAAATCTCCATGACCAAATGGCATTGCTGGTAAGCCCTACTGTGATTCTGTCCGCTGTGCTTTTTTCCGTGCATGCACACTCCGTCAGGTATGAGTGGAAGGGTTGAATCCACTATCCTTTGTCTTATGCTTTCTTTTTGCCATCATCCTTCCCGAGGATCGTGCACAAAAGCCATAGATCGAGAGTTCGCAAAGGTCCTGTTGTCAAACCGGAGGTAAAATGGGGGCGTGCGACGCCCATGAATCCCATGCTACGAACGGGCTGCAGTGTACTTGTGCTTGGTCGTTGTGTTAAGTCACCCTTGGCTACGGTTGCACCCCCACATCGAGACACAAACGGGCAAAGCAAAAAACATCAAAAAACAATAGCTAGAGATGGCATATAAAAAGAAATTGTGAGTGTGGCTAGGCATCAGAATAAATTCAACATACCATTGCCCCGGTCTTTCTTTCCACGCTTTCGCACAATGTTTTACACCGGCTGCAGGTTTTCAAATCGTTTTGGGCATAAAGGCCTTTACTTTTTGGTCTACAACCCTTATCGTTTCTCTACTCTCAAGCGCCCCTTAAAGCCTAGCAGGGGAGAGTGGCAAAGGTGCATCATCTGTTGTTGTTGTTGTTGTTGTTGTTGTTGTTGTTGTTGTTGTTGTTGTTGTTGTTGTTGTTGTTGTTGTTCTTGTTGTTCTTGTTGTTCTTGTTGTTCTTGTTGTTCTTGTTGTTCTTGTTGTTCTTGTTGTTGCTGCTGTTGTTGTTGCTGTTGCTGCTGCTGTTGTTGTTCATGTTTTCGCTCATGTTGTCGTCCCTGCTGCTGTCGCTCCAGCAAAGGGACTTTGGAAGGAGAGTTGTTGTTGCTCTTACATCCCTTAAACTCAGAATGGTTTCATTGATGTCAAGGATGCAACCCGGAAACAGCAAAAAGAGGCTGGAGAAGCGTAGCGGGGCGAGCTTTCAGCTGTTGCTACTAATACGTGGTTCTTCTTGTAGAGACGGCCTTTGCCAACCAGACAGTGGAGGGGAGTTGGCGTAGGGTTTTTGAAGTTTCAACGGTGTGCATCCCTGCTCTTTTTTGTGCTGTAGACTCTTCACGTTTTCAGGCTTCTTCGTTGCTTGGGTTTCGGCTTTCGCTTCTGTGTTTCTTAACTTCTGTTTCTACAGTATCTGTTTCTTCGTTTCCTCAATTTGTTCTGCTATTTGCTGTCGAACCCGTCAATACTCGTTTTGATCCCAGGTGGCGTTCAACTGCAAAATGTCTGACAGCGCTCCATGGAACTCCCAGATTGAAGATTCCGAGCAGCAGAATCGAAGCATTGCTCCTACAGAGGTTCGGAAAACTTCCCAGCTGTGATCCTAACGTTGGAAGCTGCATACCAAACTTGCAAACGTTGCTCACAGCCGGACAGGTGGAGAACATGCAATTGTCTTGCTAGCTCTATGTAACCTGTGCATCTTGAAGTTTCCCTTTCGCGAATTGAAAAAACAATGTCCTTCCACAGCCTTCGCCAAGGATTACCGTGGCTATACTGCTTGGGCTGACCAATCTCTGTCCAGTCCTGGTGGTTTAGCTGAAAAGAAACGAAAGGAAGGAGGATCGAATCCTTCACGTGCTTCTGATCCTTCACAGTCACTAGAGAGTTGCTGCATGTTTTGGCAAGAAAGTCCCAAATTCCCACTCAGCCGGCTGCTGTATGTTCTTCTTTCATCTGGCTCAGCATTTCCTGCACGTTTCATGCACGTTTTATCTGTTTGTACAACGGATGAAATCTTTGAAGTTCCGCAAATTTGCGGAAGTATGTGAGACACCAAGTCACCAATTTGCTGAATCTGTTGGAGCTTGGCGCAAAAACAAGCCTCTGCTACTAAATTACCAAGCCGATTTAGGACTTCCAGCAGCATAAAAAAGCCGCGTAGGCGCAAAGCATGTCCAGCAGGACATTTAGCCGGTTGGGCTGGTTACACTAGTTGCAGGTTGCGCTGGTCAACGCTGGTTTACACTGGTTGAGATTGTTTACGATGGTTAATCTTGTTTACGCTGGTCACGCTGGTTACTGGTAGTGCCCGCAGTGGAAAAAACACGACGCCAGCAGGAACATAACCAAGTCAGGTAGCAATCACAACAAAATTTGGTTTTCTTCCACACTTTCTTGGCAGTACCAGCCTCAGTCTCCTCATCAGGACCTGCTGTTTCCATGACATCATAGCTCATGGTATCAGCCTGCGCTTGAACACTTCAGCCAAACACCAGTGGCATTTGCACAAAGCGCATGAGCGGTGCTGTCGCTGTCATTCCATTATTCAATATCATTCAATATCATTTGTATACGTGCGTTTTCACATCAGATCAGTAGTTGTCTGCGACAGTATGACTAAGCGTGATTATATGATACAACCCTGAGCTCAAGATCATGTCTTTCTCAATGACCAGGTCCGCTTTTGTGGCCTTAAGAGTTTAGGGTTTAGGGCTTTTTGGAGAGAGCACAGCGGGAAAGAGGGTCCTCGGCAAAAGGCATCATGCCTTGTAAGAGGGCCGTCCGCCAAGCCTTCCACATGATCAGCTCAGGTTGTCTCTGCATTTGTGGCATTCTTCATTACAGTACTTCTCCTTACTCGTTGCAGTATGTTGCAGTACCTCTTGCTACTTTTCGCTACTTCTCGTTACTTCTCATTCTCCTCATTCCCTCCTGGTCTCTCTATGTCTCTCTTGCACCTGACCACTTTCCGCACAGAGCTTCAAGCCCTTGCTGAGCTCACCTCGCCGAAGGCAAGTCCTGCGGTGGAGGAATGTGAAGTTTGCATCATGTTCGTCCGTTCGTCCGTTCGTCCTTGCTTCAAACCCTTGCATCTTGCATACACAAGCATCTCCACAGCATTTCTCGACTGAGAATCCAGCCAAAGATCTGCTATGAGCTGACGCTCATCTTCAAGGTCTGCAGGTTGAAACCTGGGGACCATAAGAGAACGAAGACGATTTGAAGACGATTTGAAGTTGCGGAGCTTATCATGCATTTTCACGAGCTGCTTGGATGGACTTGAAATGAGTCAGACGTGCTCCAGCTACTGGCAAGAACTGCCACAAAAGAACTTCGGTCCACATCCACGGACCACCCTGGGGTTGCAGCTGCTCAGAGTGTTGCAAAGGCCCATCTGGATGCACCACCGAACAAGCCTCAAGGCACTCATGGCAGTGAAAGCAGCGCATAGAGAAGCCTTCAACGCACAGATCCGCCAACTGCCTGCACTGGAGAAGGCAATCTTCGCAACTGCTGTGCCCGGCGTGTGCGTTCGTAACCTGCCTGGCGTGCAACGTATAGTGAAGCAGCAACCTTTCTGAAATTGCTTGGGATGGAAATAATGATAATAATAACAATTTTAGAATAATAATTTTGGATCACTTCAATAAAAATACATCAAGCCAGCCGTCAAGCCAACTAAAACAGATTTACTTCTCAGAATGAGTCCTTTCTGAGTTTACTAATTGTCCTGTTGCCAACTGCTTTGCAAATCATAGGTACAAAAGGCAAAAGGCAAGACGGAGGAAATTGCTGGAATCATCCTGAAAAAATACAGAGTCAGTGCAAACCATTCCAATTGTACTCACCTGCACCCTCCAAGTCTAAGCTGATACTGAATGGTATGGATGGCGCTCCCTCCATATTCCCAAGCTGAAGCCAGGCCGTGTAAGCAGGCAAATCATCTTTGCGCTCTGCCTCATGCGATCATGTTCAAGAGAATTTCTGTCTCAAAATCTGCCAATTTTCCAGCGAAGAAGCAGCCAGTTCGATCAGCAACATGCAGATCCCCACTAAATGTGCATGGCCAGGAAAAAAAACCTGACCCTTGACTGACGTCAACTTAGGGAATCCATGCATATCACGTGGTTCCTCGTTCATGCATTGACTTCGTTTGTCTTGCAGTTCTTCTGTGACATGTCCAGCCTGGGCCGGGGCCCACCGATGAGACCATCGCAGCCACCGGAGAATGGCCTGAAGTGCCTTACCAGGAGTCTGAGAGGTCATTCAAGTTGCAAGCATACCGCATACCTCTAGACTGCAACCACGACCAAGGGGGGTAGCAACTTCACAACGCTGACCGCAAAATGCTGCTGTAGCTGTAGCTGTATTCAGATTCTCTGGCATTCTGCACCAGAAAAGGGTGGGACCTGGGATGTGCAGGAAGAGAATCTGAGGCTGTAACCCGAAGGTGGTAATTTCTCATGAAGAGATGCCTCAGTTTTATGGCAAAACCATGCTCTGATTCCCTCAGAATCACAGTTGATTGGAGGTGCTCGACTTGCTGCCTATCGTGTTTGCACTTCTATATATAGTTTTCATGTTCTACATAGTCTATATATTTCATACATTCTCTATATTCCATGTAGTCCATATATTATATATAATGTGTATATATATATATAAGTTACATTCGTTATGTTAGCTATTCTTTGTGCTTTATCATTTATCACATATCACATATCATATATCATATATGAAATATCAAATATCATATATCAAATATCAGATATCATATATCATATATCATATTAAAGTATAGTATATCATATGTATAATGTAACATGTCCTATATCATGTATCATATATCATATATCATATATCAAATATCATATAATATATCATATATCATATATAATGTCATTTATCATATATAGTATATATATAACCTATTCTAGCATTACAAACTGAATATATAATGTAATATCGTGTATCAAATATAATGTTGTATGTTATACATCATATCTCATATATAACATATCATATGAAATATCTTATGTTGTACATGTTATATTGTATATTATGTATGCTACATGTAAATATAGTCATATATATTATACTCAGTATCAATTTTACATATATATTCATAACATCATACATTGCAAAACAACATGTTCCTGTTGTGGCGTCTTTCATGGCACGTACCAGGAATACCAGCTTGCACAACAGCGATTATTGAGCTGTTCCTCTTCACAATGAGCCAATTTTTTCCCGGGCGTGCCTCAGTGCTTGAGCCTCATTGGTCCATGCCTGCAGCCAAAGTTTAAACATGGTCTTAGTTGGGACTGTCCGAAGTGCGTTGCAAGTTTGGGAAAAAATCCAGTCTTCTGGATTGGTTTCTAAGCAGTTTGGGAAAGAAGTCTGAGCTTGCAAAAGGAAGGGTTCCGAGGCAGCTTGATCTTTGTCACTCATTCATTCAATATGAAAAAAGGATTTTCGAAATCGCCTGACATTTCCATCTTTCGCAACGCTCCCGTTCTGCTTCCACGTGATGGAGGCAAAGCAGGAGCCTCAGGCAGCCCAACCCACGAAGAGACATCACAGACAAATGACATGGTTTGCCAATATGACCCTTTTCAGAACAGGTCTGCGAGTTCCAAAAGGAAATGGATCTAGGCTAACGACATCCATGTACTGAAGACCTACCGCAGAAAGCAAAAGTCAAGCAGCTTGGTTAGTTAGCAAAGAAATTTCACAAATTTGGAACAAATGGATGAACAAATTGATAAACAAATTGATGATGATGAACATATGAAAGTATGACAGTTGTTGACTGCCCAACCTCCCATCGGAGCTGCTCACTGCCACGGCTTTCCCCCAATGGGGCTTTGCACCTGGGACAACGACATGCTTAAGTTTCAAAGTTGAGACAACAATTTAGTAAGTTTACATATCACCATGAATCTGGGGTAAAAGCCCAAAAGGACTCAGAGAACTTAGACTGAGAGAGTGAAATTGGTTGCTCTAGCCACGTGCTTGACTTGCACTAAGAGCGGCGCTCTTCCCATGCTCTATAAGCATGTGGCCTAGCAGCTTTGAAAGCCAACAAACTCATCAGACTCATCAGACATGCTTGATGTTCGTAAATGCCACAGCTCTCAGAGTTCGAAATGTCCCTCCCACGAGCTTCAGCGACGACAGGCGCTGCTCTGGAAAACCAAGGCCAGGTTCAAAGCAGGGATCCTCGGCAAACCACTCTCCCGAGCAACCCCTTTTCAGGGAAGTGCTGGAGGAAATCAACTGTGTCACACTGCGCGGTGCGTATGGTCTAGGGATGCTTGCATACATTGACGGACCATGAGCTGAAGAGCTATAGTCAGATCTGATATGTCAGCGGAATCAGAGTTGAAACAACTTCAACTGGGGCACGGCCTTCGCTTCATCTTCCATCCTTGGATGAAAGTCTGAAGATCAAACTGATTTGCGTGACAACGGTTCGAAAAGCTTAACCTGTAAGCGAAGTGCAATTAAGTCACCTTTCCATCAGCTCACGCCATGAGAGCCATGAACTCAAAAGCTTGAGGAAGCGCACAGCTGTTCAGTTCTTACTGATACTGCTTGAATGCAACACCCTCATTTGAGCGCAATTTTTCACACAGGTCAATGGCCATTGCTGGAGACAAGTGATGCTGAGAGTCTTGACTGCCTCCACATTCCGAGTAATTGCTCATTTTCTGAAACAGAGCTGCTGTGAGGCTGTGAGAAGATTTGAAAGCATGCTATCTGGTTTGCTACATCACACCAGATATGTATATAATAAGAGCCAGACTTGAGCAAATGTTGGCACACAAACAAACAAGAAAACGTTGATGTCTTAGCTGCTCAATCCGCGGTAGAAAAGAGAGGATGTTCATTCGAGACCTTCTGCTCATTACTTTCATTGAGGTAATTTTTACGTAATTTTTGCAAATATATATAATAGTTGGGTCAGGTTGAGGTCAGCCAGGTTTTGAGGTTAGGTTTGGCAGGTTCCACACCTGCTTCATCTGCGCAAAATCTCAGTCTTTATCTATGACTCATCTCATGAATCATGAACAGCTTTGGCATGACCTCGCTGGTAAGCACCATCTCAGGGCTGGATCAGCCAGGCGTTCATCCTTAACACCGCCCGACACAACGCATGGCACTACATTCTATATTGTGTCTGAAAAGTCAAAAAATCAAGAAGTCATAGAGGAAAGTTCTTGCATGGCGGTTCTCAGCTTAACACATACCCATATGTACCCATGAGCGCCTCAGGGGTACTCAACCGAAACTGTTTAGCAGCTTGGCAGTGTTGCTGGCAAACAAATGAAACTGTTCACTACAACGTAGTTTTTGAAGCCCAAAGAAACTCTGGGACAAGAACCGCTTGCAGCTCCAAGTAAATAGAAACTTTGTATCACCCTACACTGCTCAACACTGGGGAAGTAAGCAACCTCGAGCCAAGCAACGTTTCGTCCAACTTTGCTGACCTTGACTACATGCCAAGAAATCAGCTTTGGTCATCAGCGCAAGACAGTCTCATTGCATGTTGCTTCGTATGCACTTGCATCTTCAGATGCAAGATGAATTGGTTGCAAGATTAAGTGCCTGACATGCATACCTGCAGTCTCTTCAACTTCCTGCAAGAGTTACAATTGGAAGAAGCGTCGCTTGCATCCATCCATGGGGATGACAGACGTGGTTTGCACGAGACACCAGTCCACAAGGTCCAGACTATCACGGAAATTCAAGAAACCAAGAGGTTCTGTCGGTTTCGCTCATCTCCGATAATCATGTTTCTGCTTTTTGTTTGACGGTTAGATGATACGCTTTCATCATTCTAGATTTTAATGCAAGAGGATCAGATCGCGCCTAAAAAAAGCCTCGGGTGTAGAGAATAAACCCTTGGATAGCTAGCTTCAAACCGTGCCCGAAAGTTCATCGTCCTGTCTGTCCAGTCCTGGATTTTTTCTAAGGCTTCTTTCTGCTTCTGGCTGCTGGCTGAGCGAACTCCTTGGGCGGTTGAATAGCCAATTCGGGATTGCCGGCAACACTCATGATATGCAAGAGTGCTTCCGATAGTGTATTCAAGATCACGTGAATCACAATGAATCAAGCGCACTTCAAACGACCAAAAACACCAGCAACCCAATTCACGACGCTTTCGATGTTCTCGGGTTTCCACACCAGTAGGATCATGTTCAGCACCGGGCTTTGCCTGCCCAGCTTGCTTGGCGCCATCTGGCATATCGAGGCCTTAGCTGCCCTACTTGAAGCATCAGTGCATGTAGTGGGACAAACACGTAAAACATCACAAAACCCTGTGCGGGAATCCTCATGTCGCTGGTTGTTTGATCCAAGTTTACCTGTCACCTCAGTGGCTTGCCGGCAAAGCTGAAGGCTCGCCTGATGCAAAACAGAAAACCCAAGTCTTCTGCATACATGAGACTTTGAGAAACTTTGCCCCAACTATGAATAGCAACAGCGCGTCATATCCACTCCAAGATGCTCCAACCTTTCAAAAACTTTCAAGAAAGTCCAAGAGCTTCAAGAGCCTGTGACCTACAAGTTCAACGAAGCGCACCATGGCTACGGCGTTGTTGCACTTTGGCTATCCAACGCTGCGTCTCACAGTCACGATGGCTGCAGATTCTGTTCCAGGTTTGAAGTCAGTCAACTGTCAACCAAAGTCTTTGTTTGGCTAGGGTGCCTTGCAATACAATCGCTAAACAAATCAAATTCTGTCGTTTAATCATACAAAATGTCTACAGCACAGTACATTTGTGAACATTTACATCAGGAGAGCTTATGTACCTTTCTCGAGGCAGCTGCGTTTTGTTCTCTGGGCTTCCGGCACAAGTGCAAGATAGTTGCAGAAGATAGACAGCTTTCTTGTGCAAAACATGCTGCTGACTGCAAGTAGTGAAATTTACCGCATGGACAGAAGAGCAAAATCAGGGCCACGGTGAGTGACAAGACTCGAAAAGTCGTGGAACAAATGTGATGAAATGGAATAAAATGTTTTGAAATGCAAAAATGTGCACATAATAATGAAATGTCATGAAGTGTTTCACCTGATGTGTACGCGTATGGATATTATATTGCTGTGTAGCGGCCTTATTCTAAAAGTTCTAATGTAAAGTTTCTCTCGCATCTTGATGAAGTCCAGTGGTATTACCATTGGTTCTATTATGTTCTATTGATCAGCATGATAAACACTTTGGGTTCAAAATCCTGTATTCTACGTGAATCCGAAAGAACTTCCTTCTGGTCCTGCACCCTGAAGAAGCACCTGCTCTAGGCAACGTCCACACTATACCGCACAGATTTTTTCAAGTCAAGCTCTTTCCGGACCCATGCATGTGCGCCCTCTGGAGGGCTTTGCCGTCAGGTCTGTCACGGGTGTGCTCACCTCTCCAGACTTGGCTCGCTGCCACTGCCGAAAAGGCACTGTCCGAGTGAAAGGTGACATTGTGACATTGTGACATTGGTGGATTTTTTTTTGGTCGGCTTATCGGTTTGGAAGGTGTTTTTTCCTTCGTGGCAAATGAAGTATGTTGAAAGCATTACAAAGACACCACTCCGTCCAACCAAACAAACAAAACCCACTGTACATGCTTTACACAGAGCCCACTCAAAGCTGTACAGATGCACAGCTCATCACTAAGGCCCACAAGCATGTTCCTCATCAGTCCCCTGCCCTTTGGTACACGATTTCGTGCAAAGGCAGGGCTTCTTTAAGATCAGCAGCCTCCCTTGGTAGTAAGGGCAGAGCCTTCTGTCTTCTCTTCTGTCATAGTAGTGTATGACTCTGCGTAGGTTGGATGGATGCCAACGCAATCATCGAAGTGCTCCTTTGTGACCCCACAACGGATGGCCACAGCAAGGCCCTGAATGATTTCTCCGGCGTTGGGCCCCAAGCTATGGATTCCCACCACCTTTTCTTTGGCCTCCTTGTCCACAATCAACTTCATGTAACCCATATACTCCTTTCGCTCTGAATTGAGGTTCCATTCCAACGGCTGTGCGGTGCAATGGTACACCTTGATCTTGTCCTTTCCAATGACCTTCACTGCATCCTCCTCTGAATATCCAACGCATCCATATTCAATGGGCGTGAAGACTGTGGTGGCAACATCGGTGTAGTCCATCTTCTTTGTAGCTCCCGCGAAAAGGCGCCGGCATAGGAGCTTCCCAGCCTGAATCGCCACGGGCGTCAGCTCAGGCTTGCCCTCGATGACATCTCCAACAGCGAAGATGTGAGGAACACTGGTCTGGTCGTTGTCGTTCACATCGACCTTTCCACTCTTCGCGTTATAGGAGAGCCCAGCGGCCTCCAAGTTCAATTGGCCCGCACAGCCAGTCCGGCCCACGGCCATGAGAACGGTGTCGAAGACTCCATACTCAGCATCTTTCACAAATACTTTGACTTTTCCATCTGCTGTCTTCTCAAATTTGGAAGGCACCATCTCCTTCGCAAAGTTGACCCCATGTCTCTCCATGTAGCTGCCGATCATGTTGGAAATGTCCTGATCAAAGCCTCGCAAGAGGATGGAGCGCACCATGACGGTCACGTCAAATCCCAGCGCTGCGATGAAGCCGGCACACTCCGCACCAACGACCAAGGTCTTGCCCGGAGCCTTCTTTTGCCAAAAAATATCATCGGAGCTGATGCAACACTCCTTCACACCCGGGTAGTCTCCATAAGAAGGTCGGCCGCCACAAGCTATGAGAATGTATTTGGCAGAAGCCTCCTCCACTTTGCCTTTGCCGTTGTCCAAAGAAATGGTGTGTGGATCCTTGAAAGTCGCAAAGGCATTGTAGTACTTCACAGCTTTGCTTCGCAGGTCTGTTTTCGCACCGCTAGATTTGGGAGCTTGATCTTCCTGATGAATCTCAAATTTGGAGAGATGATTTCCATCCACCTGTGGAAGGATCATTCCTTTGCTTTTTCAAGTCGACACAAGATCCACTTAGAGATGAGATGTGGTTCTAGTCGTTAATGGAAAAATCTCCAGAGCGGCTTCATACATGCTTTTACCTCAATGCGGACCTGTCCAGGCAAAACGGAAGCTCCCATGGCTCCGTGGTGCCCAGCCCCTGTCAACCCCGACTCGACGTCGGCCGCAGTGTGCTGACGAGGATCCTCATCTTGTTTGGAGTTGAGTAGTGTTCATTTCACCCTGATTGTTTCGGGTATATAGGGGGTTATACTACCCAATTGTAAAGGGATTATAATAAGGCATTATAAAGAGTAGAAATCTCATGTCACGGGCATGAAAGACCTCCAGAAAACCGTATGTGAAATCCTTAATTCGCGGGCGGATTGACTTTGTGGTTGGTGTTGAATTCAACATGCCAGCTGTCGCAACCAACCCAACAGCATCACCAGGATGATGCCCTTTGAATTGGGTGGTGATGTTGTGACTTGTGACTTCTATCGTTTGATATGCATGAAGAGACTTCGATTGTCATCTTGCAGGCCCTCAGGTCCCTTCTTCCACTTTTTTGTAGGGGATGACTTCTTCCCCCAAATAGCCTCAAAGACCATGCTGCATAGGCCCCCTCACCTCACTCGGGCCAATGCCACAGGGCAGTGTCCTGGGCTTCATGAGAGCTGGTGAGGTGAAAATGCCTCAAAGAAGTGTAATGTTGGACAACATGGATTGTGATTGTAAAGGGTTTCATGATCATGCAAATGTTAGATTTCTCAGAAATGTATGTTTGTGCGTGTGTCAAACAGTTATGGCATTCGTCCTTGCGCCACTAAAGTAAAAGCACCGCGCATGCTAAAACACCCAGATTCTTACCACCACGGAAATAGGTTATCACCACGGGCCAAGAAATTTTCCAGGAACGACATTGTCGCGGTGGTAGATAGAGATCAGGTTTACCAAGCGTCCTGAAATATAGTCGTTGAAACAAGGCTAGATAGGACACCTGTTGAAAAAGGTGTCAATTCTCCTCATACAAGCATGCATAGCATAGACACCCTTAAGCAAGTTTCTGACCGTCATGCATTCGCGGGGCTGGTTTGAAAGCTGATTGAGGGCTTGTTTGAGGCTGACTTACGGTTGCTTTGGTTTTGTTTGGGCTGTATTCAGGGTTGATTTAGACAGTACTTACAGAATACCTTTTAGAGCCTACGAAACAACAAAAACCAGGTAAAAGCAGAGAAGCAAGAAAAGCAAAGAAGCATAAAAAGCACAAAAGTGGAGAAGCAAAACAAAAGAAAAGCAAAGAAGCAGGGAAAAGCCAGAAAGCACAACCGCAAAAAAGACAAGAAAGCGGAGAAGCAATGACATAATGAGGCAGAAAAGCAAAAGCAAAAAAGCCGAAAGGCAGAAAAGCGCAAGCCAAAAATGAAAAACAAAAACCGAAAAAAACAGAGAAGCAGAAAACAAAAGAAAGAAGGAAAAACAATCGAGCAGGAAAAACAAAAAGAGCAGGAAAAGCAAAAAGGCAGGAAAAGCAAAAAAGGCGGGAAAAAAACAGGAAGAAAAGAAACCATGAAAAGCAAGCAAGTAGGAAAAGCACAAAAAAGGAAAAGGAGAAAAGCAATACAGTAGGCAGGAAGAAACCGCCAAAATACCATTAAACTTGAAAACAAAACCTTCAAACATGGGCTTCCAAAGCAATAGGCCCCGCATGCTGATGCGCGACAAAGCCTGGCCTGAAAAGCTTTGGCTGTTGCACCACACATAATGAAACAGTATGAATAACATAAACCACAAAGAGAACAGCGAACAATCTAATGCCAAACAGCAAACCCACCAAAACGCCCTGCAGAAATATAAATACAAGACAAAACCAGCAATATATATAGCAACACAAAACACTAAGCTGGTTGTTTACTCCGTTTACCGGTCTCTTGCAACTTGTCTGCCAACGCCCTCAAGCTTCAACTGAGGGCAGGGCCAGGATGGCTTCTCGTCTTGACCTGACGATGCTGACTCGTTCATGTGTCATACGGCCCACAGAAACATGAAGCGACTCGGAATCTTCATGCTTCCTGTGTTATGCAAGACCGTGCTCTTCTGCCTGCAGCTTCCATGTGTGCAAGCACACTTTTCTGAAAATACGACTGGATCTATAGTCACACACTTTGGCGTGAAGTTCTTCTTTAGAACGAAGACCGGGGTTCACGAGCCCTACCGGCTACAAAACCCTTCAAAATATGCAATCTTGAACTCTGTCAGATCTCCTGTCATGCACTGGACAGCTTCTTGTCCAAACTCATTCTCCAACAGGCGGGAATATTGGCCTCCACTCACTGAGGCGTTGTTTCCAGCTTCCAACATCACTGCAAAGCGCTTCGTCTCCCACTCAGTACAGACAGCTGCCTGTGCTTTCCCTCCGTTTCGGATCATCTGAACGAAAAGCACCATGGCCGACTGATCCCAATAACGGAGATCTGAGGGTTCCTCACCATCTGCCGTGGGCAAAGTCAGCACCATTTTGGTGACCACTGCAGCCCTGTCGGCGTCACATGATGCTGGGATGAAATCAGTGTCATTTAAGTAGAACTGCATGCCATCTGTGTAGGTGGAAGTTGCCAAAGCTATGGGAACCCCAAAGGACAGGACCGAATTGGCTGCAACTGGATCACTGAAGATGTTCCATTCTGTATCTGGAGGGTTTCCGGTGACAGAGGTGTCTGGAGCGGAGTAAGGCCAGACTTTGTCAGTTGGGGTGCTGGATCGCGAAACCACAGTGCCTCCTGAGTTGTAGATCCGCTTCACCTTCAAATAGAAAAGTCTGGGAGAATCCTGCAGGAAATGGGCCAAATTGGTCAAAGGTCCCAATGCAATGATGTCCACCTTCCTGGCACTCTTCCAAAGGGTTTCCGTCAACAACCGACCAGTGTACATCCAACTGGGTGGTCGGATGTTGAAAGGTAAACCAACAAACTCACTGAGGAAGTTGCCCTTACCCGTCAGCAGAGTGGGATCAGGCAATCCATTGGGTTCGTTGAGATTCAGTTGTGTGTCCGGGTTGTACCGAAAAGAGAATGCCACGGGAATGTCAGGCTGTCCAAAATACTTGGTCAGCCGCATGATACTCATCACACCTGCCCATTGCTGTGACCAACCATTACAACCCACCGTGATGGCGAGCACTCTGAAATCTGGTTGAGCCAGTAGGTAAGCAATGGCCATCTGGTCGTCCGTGTCAACATCGGTGTCGATGATGACTGGTGTCCGAGGGTCGGATTCATCTTGGGAGCTTCCGTCTGTCCCCATGGCCATCTGAGTCATTTGAGTCATCTGAGCCATCTGATCTTTCATAGTGGCCATCTGAGCTTCCATCTCTGCCATGCGAGCTTTCATGGCTTCCATGTCCATGGAATTTTTGTCAGCCATTGTGTCATGGAAACGTTGCAGTAGCGTCACTGTGTCAGGCGATTCCTCTTCCCACGCCATGGCGGCAAGGGCAAGAAGGGCCCCTCGCAGAATCGAAGTGAGCATCGCTTTGACACAGGTGCCGCTCCGGAAATATGATTGGCTGCGAAACACGCAGCTATTGAGCCAGACTTGCGCAGCAGTAGAGTCTGCACCCCACTGAACTCATTGTGAACCACTAAAGTGGGTTCCAAACACATGACCTCAATGCATTCAGGAAACCCATTGTTGATATTATATCGTATATGTTGATATCAAGTCTGTCCAGAGTTGAAGCAGAAATTCTTGAGGCGCAGGCGTCTCCTCAGGCCATTCGCAAGCTTCCGGAATTAACCACAACAGATCTACCGGGTGCAACTGGTCATGACCATGATCCACTCCACTGCTGGATGACTTCTCCATCTACCATGTGACTAGCTGGCTTTAACAAGATTTGAACAACTGGCCATTGGTTTTCTTTGCTATATCATGGCTCCAATGGCCTCAAAAATCTGAAGTACATCTCGAGAGGGCGTGTTCTTGGAAGCGCAGATCTGCACTTTGATGTAATTACTCTGAACTGTCGCTCCTAAAGCAAATACAAGAGTTTGAGCTAGACTCAAGCACATGATTCTGAGTCCCATTCTGAGTGCGGCCGGCAAGAACGAATCCCAAGTGGTGTCAAAGCAATTGGACTTGCAGATTGCATGGGTGCAGTGAGTTTTTGTCGCCCTTGACAGAGCCCTTCAAGGATGCAATGCAAGCGCCGGAAGTGCAATGATTGCGGCGAATTGATCTCTGAATTTGGAAAAGATTGCGTATTCAGAATCTCAAGGAATCTCAAGGAATCTCAGGGAATCTCACGGGTCTGACTCCGTCCTAAGAATTCAGAACTTCTTGGGATCCACGTGGGTATGCATGGTAATGTTCAACCGTCAACAGCTTCAGCATGTTGCTCTCCTGTCCTCATTTTCTTGTCGTAGATCTGTTTGGCCTCCATGTACAACTCTTTCCCTCCTTGCTCCTTCAGCAAATGAGCTTCACAATACTTTGCTTGACTTTGCCCTGAAAGCCTTCGAAACAATCCAGTCCTGCCACCAACAGGTCGGAATCCAAGAACGGATAGCTTTGACCTGTGAGACTTTGAAAGAGCACAGCAACAAAAATATTGCAGCACCCAAAGCTCAGAGTCTTGAAGCTGTTGAATGGGTGGCACAGAGTTGGCTTGTTGGCTTAGAAACCGGTGCATCATTTCTTACATTTGCAAATTATACGGATCAAACCGCAACTGGCAATCTTCCACAACTCCCCTCTCCATCTTCCCCTGCCTGGCGGATTTGACCGCCTCGATCCACCCAGACAAATGCTGAGAGAAGAGCTTCCTCAAGAAAGTCTCCTGATCTTAAAATTGCTGAAAAAATCAGAGTCAGATTCACTTCACGTGAAAAGATTGAAACAAAATTACTTTTTTCCTAATTTCAACTCTCAACGTGATTGAATAATCCCCTTGTCAAAATGCTCAAAAACTTCTACCCGAACCACAACCATGAAGGGGGTGCGTCATGATCTCGTGTACATTAACCTTCAACAACTCAAACCACCAACCTGCCTTGGATTGATCCTGCTGAGCTAGGGCCCTGACCCCTAGGGGGCATGGGCTTCTGCAATCAAGCCCCGAAACTAATCAACCTTTTTTTGGAAGTTCAATCCGCTTAGTGCAAAACATTTCGGCTTCGCAAATCGCCCATCACCCGAAAAGAGCTTGCTAAAAATGCCACGCCACCCCTTGTGCCCCAAAGATCAACTGCAACTGGGCGCCCCACAGAACTTGACAATGCTCAGTTGAACCCTCCCATTGTTGGGCAAAAATGGCAAAACCTTTCCCCAACCAACGGACCCTTCGTCAGCGCATGTCCGGTCCCTACCCACCATGGGCTCCCCAACTGACAGCGAGCGATTCATGTTCGGAAAGCTCTGGACCTCAGGTTGTTTCGGTATAGCCTGTAGCAACTGTTAACCTGTTTTGAAATAAAAATGGGATTCACGAAAGAAAGATCAAAGATTGTCCCTTTCAGATAGGAGCCCCCCAAAATCATCATGATTGAAAGGCAAAGGAAGTTTCTCCGCCGATTTCCCATGATCGCCCCTCAGGCCTCAACGAGTCCCCATCAAGCACTGCGTCTGCGAGGGTCTGCGATGCATCGCACGGTCGACCAGCCAAACTTTTGCGACTCCCAGATTTCGAAGAATGAAGCTATGGAAAGTAAGTAGCAGGGTCAGTGTTGCAAGGATACTTAGTAAACTAAATGTAAACTAAGTACATACAACTTTGGAATTCCAGCCAACCAGCGCTAGCCCTCGTAGGTACAGTGTGTCCTTCCTAGAGACCATTCATCACTTAGCCCTAAATTGACACTGTTGAAAAGCGTGAGAATAGAAATCCTGTGGATCCCGAACTTGAAAGGAACACCCCAACCGCAGGTCGGTTCTCCTCTGGCCAAGATGACCTCCTTGAAAACATCATCGAGGCACCAGTGCTTCCTACAAAAGGGTAAGGTACTTTTCAGGCATTCCTTAAGTTTTTCACCGAAGTATCTTGCAGGGAAGAATGCAAATCTTTGGGGTAGCCTGTTTCAAGAAACCTCGTGGCATCGCATGATATCTTGCAGGTCAATCAGAATTTCAATCCTTCTTCATGGTAGATCTTTTGTACGGAAATATATTGCAAGTCAAATAAACAATCGTCATCATGTGCGGGTTTTGGTCAAAGGTTTCGCCCCCAGAAGTTTAGGAATGGCGGGAATCAACTACCCACAACTAGGGTTCACTATGAACTGCCGGTGGTCAGAAGAACAGGGGACCAAACAGTGCAAACTCCTCAAACTACTGCAGTTTTCAAGGGTATCGAAACATATTTTGAGGATTCTTGATGGCTTACTAAGACTAAGACGCTTCAGTGTGTTGCGAAATCGTACCTCCCAGTCATCAATCGTTCTTTTTCATCACGCCCATCCGCGGGAAATTACACCCAGATTCGTCCAGCTCCTACCCCGCTCCACCTCATGGCTTCCATTGCTCACCTCGGTCACACGCCCAAGTTAGAGCTCTGTTTGTTTGGAAGAGGACATCCCCAAATCTAGATTCCAAATTTAGAGTTGTGATATGGGAGGTTCATCTTGAAAAGAACAAATACACAAAAATACTATTTATGAGATGAAAAATATCTATGATCCATGAGATTTTTTAAGATGAACCTCCCTCGGTACAGCTGTCTAGAAGAAAGCCCTTTGTGGTTGGGAAGATCCACCTCTTTCAGACTCGTGCAACCAGTTGGTCTGTCTTACACCTTCAACCTTCATTTCTTATATGATCCCATCCTCTGTTTCTCCCGTCGATCATCCGTTCGTCCACCCAAACACCTCCCAAAGGAAACAATAAAATGAATTTATAGTGGTGTTTGGGCAAGAGAGACGGAGGAACGGATGATTAGAAACAGAGGTTGGGCCTAAGAAACCCTTAAAAATCTAATTAAAAATTATATTTTTAATAGTTTCTTAGAAGGGAATATTAATAGAAAATTATAAGTTATTATTATTATAAGAAGATTATTCCCTAAATACCCAGCAAAAATTCATTATTTTTGCATCTTTAAGGGTATTTGGCCCACACTATCTCTCAAGGAATTTTAAGGTAACTGATGGGTGGAAAGAGTGACCGGTGGTGAGTGTTTGGAAGGTAAAAAGTGGTCACGGAATCCCCAAAAGATTAAATTTTTTGATTCGAAGACCAGCTACGTGAAGACTTTATTTCCCAGCCCATGCCGTGTGCATCAACCTGGGTTTCTCTGTACAGGGATGGATTGTGCATGAGCTTCTTTGGAATGCAGCCCACATTCACGCAAGTGCCACCCAAGCCACAAGTTGTTCCAGCAGGCGATGGCTTCACAAAGTCCGCCACAGCGACCTTTGCCCCGAGGTCAGCAGCTTGCTTGGCCGCTGCCAAACCACCAGAGCCACCACCGACGACAAACAAATCATAATCGTACGTAGACTCCGCCATGGTAGCACTATACCGTTTGGGATCCAAAGAGAACGTGTAACACTCAGACAAACAAACAAATAGAAGTAAATCGATTGCGTTGCCTTCGATGAGGGCTTCTTACATTGTCACACAGCAACCAAGTTTTACATATCTTGCAATCATATTTAGAGTTTACAACTGTTGCTGTGTGTACTTGGTGTCGCAAGGTCTTGAATAGCTGCAAACTCAAGAGGATGATTCGAGAGCTTCCTTTGCTTCTTTGCCTTGTATCCATTCTCAAGGAGCAGACAAAAGAAGAACGTGTGAAAACAGCCCAAAAGAAAACACAGTCCTGCCAGTCTAGGTGCTTTCAAACTCTGAGAACCCTCTACGGCATAGGCACACAAGCACATTGCGACCTGCTCCAGGTCCGCTTGTCCCAAAGATCTAGATAGTGTTTGAATTTGCAGCACCAACCTTATCTTTTTCCTATGTGCAAGCTTTTCAGAGGCTGTTCACCGCGGCGCGGTTCACAACGCTGATGTTTGGAAGGCTTGGCTGGGCTTGACCCAGGAAGCAGGGAATAGCAGTCATTGCCTTTGCCATGTCATGCTGCCATTCAACTTTAAAAGACAGAGAATTCAGCTTTCTGCACAGTCCCAGGGCATTGTTGCAGCCAGCAGTTTTCTGTTTTACCCAAGTGGCAAAACACTGCAGGCTAACAAGCAAAACACCTGGTGCAGAGTTTGAATGCAGCAACGGAAAAGCTCCCAGATCGTGACCTTCGGCCTTTCGATCACGGAGTCCTTTCAGGCTGCTGCGATTGCTGGTTCATCCAGCACACCATGCTGCAATTTTGGACAAGCTCTGACCTTGACTTCGCTGTCGGCCAAAGAAACTTCTTGGATGAATGCCGTTCTTACCGAATCAAAGGCACGAAAGAAAAAGACGGTCATTTCTCATGGAGCTTAGCTTCCTTCTCTGTTCAAACACTGAACTTCAAACACAAAACATCATATCATCACTGAGCTTCAAATGCAAAGTCAGCTTACTAAATGAGACCCATCTTGGCCTATCTTGTCAACCAAGCAGCAATACGCTTCTTCATTTGCCTCAAGATGAAAGGCTTCTAAGCAGGCGTATATCTGCACTTGCAAAGTTTGAAGCAGTACCACTTCTGTCCACTGCCAATCCCTGCTTTGAGCGAGAAGCAGCTTGAATTGATAAAGTATATGATAAGAATTCACGGTTTTAAGTTTTAAGTGGTCTTTGCACACCTATCACTTCTCAAACCTTTGCAACTTAACCCATCTGCCAAGTCACCCAGGGTGCAGCAGGTCCCCGCTGCCACTTGGCGCCTGAGGAGTCCCAGCAGCCATCCTTCAGGAGCTTCAGTGAGGCGAAACTGGGATTGTTTGAAGCTTTACAAATAATAAGCAGACTCATATATATTCATATATTATGTAAGACTATACCAGTAGTACCGCACAAGGCGGTGGCGGAAGTTTCAAAAATAGTAAGGCTGGTTGCTGTGAGTCAGGGATGGGCAGAGCAAAGACAGTGATGGATCGACAGCTGTTTCAGGTTTCCTTTCTTTCTGTCTCTTTCTTGCCCTTTCTCTGACTATTGACCTACCCACCTACCTACCCACCCATTTTCACCTACCTGCCTACCTACCTATCTGTCTATCCATCCATCCATCTCTTTATCAATTATGTTTCGATCTTTTTTCTATCTTCTCTCTGTCTCTCTATCTATCTATCGATCTAGCTATCTACAGTATCTAATCTATCCAATGTATCTTATCTATCTAACCTGTCTATTGTATCTCCCTCCAATGGTGGTCCGAACCCCTCAACATTTTGACTTGGAATGTGCTTCCTGCCACAGCAGTGTGCAATTTTTCAACATCTGAACTTCCAAAAGTAGTCCGGACATGGTGTGTTCTGTACATTTTGGCTTCAAAATGCGCTTCGTGCCACAGTGGCGTGCCATTGTTCGACATGCCGACTTCCAAAAGCAGTCCGAAGCTGAGCCTTCCCGGCCCACAAATCATTGGAAAAACACGGTGTTTCGCGACTTACCTAACGTTTCGCACACACTTCTCTTCTGACTCTTTTCCTTTCCCTCTGCTACTCTTCTCTCTTCTACTCTTCTCTTCTCTGCTTTTCATCTCTTCATATTGTCGGAAGTTTGACTTCAAAACTTCCTTTGATAACTATACCTCTGAACAACTCTGAACAGATTCGAGAACATTCCGTGAATGTCAATGTCAATGTCAATGAAAACTTGTATCAAACCCTCTCCTTCGGACAGTGATAGTCACCCCGATGTTCAGCTGGACAGTTGCACCTTGACCCAGACGACTCAAACGTTCAAAAAATGCTAACACTACAATGATGCGGCTGCCATGAAAGTAAAGGCGGTATAGGAATAGTCTCTAGCGCTTGCACAACTTGGTGAGAATGAGAAACGTAGAATATCTGTTGCAGCAGCATTAAAACAAGTGTCACTAGCCGCTTGCAGTGTGAGAACTCCTCACCGGATCCACCCTATGAAAGAAAAACTTCAAACACTTCACTCGTTTCACAGGTCACCGACATTCACCGATCACCGAGACACGGGTCACCCCAATAGCCAGGCACCTTGGAAGATCCGAGCACAAACATGCAAGGCAAAAGACGGAAACTGTAAGAATTCAAAGCTAGAAACCATCGAGAAATAAATGAAGTTTGTTTGACTGCCCAAGTTCAAGACATTTGTAGGCTTTCATCACGCTTCGAGATAGAACAGAGTGTTCCAAACACATCTACGAAACATGTTGACGTTTCAAGAGTGGAGTTGCCTAGTTCCCAAATGGTATTCCCTATGGCATCACTGATATTCTCCCATTGGATCAAGTGGCTGGATGATCACGCCAACAACAAAAAGAGGCTGAACTTGCGGCTGGTGGTGGCAAGGCCTTTCTGTCGCTCGGGCACCACGAGGCTGCTCCGAGGAATTGGTTGCAGAACTCCTCAAGGAAGACGGCAAGTGCTGGCACTTGAAACTGACATGCTGACTGCTTGTCACAAAGACACCTCGGCACCTCCTACAAGCCATGCGAGAGGGATTGCAAAAGCTTAAACGTCAAGGCTCGCAAAACTCTAAAACAAGCGGGCTGAAACGACATGGAATCTCATCTCCTGTCCCTTCACCTCATTTTGACTCTGTTTGTGTTTGGCTTGGTCTCCTTGGTGTTTGTAGGCGTTCCAGGGCCCCGCTGCCAAGTGTCTGGACCCTGACTACAGCCCTGTGGTGGACAGGGGAAATCCCCTCGGTGCTCGACAGGGCAGTCACATGGGTCCCCGGCAAAGAAAGGCACGGGATGATCTCTCCAGCAACAAAAGCCTTGCTCTGGCCGCTGTGCAACTGTGGGCATCAAGCCCCCTTGATGCATCCTCAAGTGCCGGAATCACAGGTGGTCACATGCAGATATCACATTGAGTCACACTCATGCAGATTTGTGCAGATTTGCAATATTCCCTAGCATCCCTTGCCTTTTCCTCAATGCTGCTAAGAGTCCCTGTACTCAAGCAAATGAGTCCGAGCAGAAATACAGCGAGTGCACATATCTGGTACGGCACAGGATTCTGTGCAACGCGGTCTCTCAAGGAAGGTCCCTCCTCAGGTTCAATGCAGAGAAAGGGAAAAGCTGTTTTTAATAAGAAATTGAAATGATGAAAGATTTTTTTTTCAAGCAAAACCCCGAAGCAGTGGCTCTAGATGACGCGTTGCTGAACACTTGTGTCCACACATGCTGTGCTTGCTGTGCTTGACCTTTCAAAAGTTCCTCTTTGCAGTAACCAAAGGCATGGCTGTGCCACAGCCAAGAATTCAGTCCTGGGGGTCTAAAGACTCTAAAGGCTCTAAAGGCTCGTCGGCGGGCTTATTTCGGCCAAACCACGCCATTGAGAAAGGACAAAGCGACTGGCAACTGGCGGTCTGTATCAATCCTATCTGAATAACAGTTGTCAATGAGACCCAAAACCTCATAAAAAGTGCAACTTTCTTGTGGATTCTGCATGTGCACCTCTTGACTGAACTAAATCTGGGCCAACACTGCTGATTCGCATCCTTCTTTGCAGGTACGGAAACCAGTTGTGTCTCAAATTTGATCGGAGCTGGAAGGCAACACATACCTACCCTAATGAACTTGCATGTGTGGGAACCTCTTTTGTACTGAATTGTCTGTCTCCTTCTTCAGCTTGTCAGTGCATTCTGCATGACAATCTGCCGAAATCGCGCATTGCGCGACGAGTGAAGCAGGTGCACACGCAGCTCCCCAGCAACAAAGCAAAAGCCAAGTAGAAAGTGCCCATGCTTATCTCAAACACCCGGCGAGATGGTGGGTGCACCTGTCAAACTGGCAACTGCCAAAATGCCCCATGGCAGTCGAAATACCATACGGTCCGAGGGAGACTTTTTGGCCCTGTACAAGGAAGAAAACGACCGTAGCGCCGTAGTGCTGATAGCATTGGACAACTGTTCGGCCAACGATCAAGCTGCACACGCAATTTACATCTCAAGAGAGTTCCTGATGTTGAGTCTCCCTTGGTGTGCTGGACAGAATAAATTGAAAAACAAGTCGTGTTGCGTGTTCTGAGGCCGGCGCCAGTCCAAAAGATTGTGCTTCAATGTTCTCACACCCTGTCGGTGTGACAGCTCGTCAGATATGCAAAGGAAGGACAGTTCGGGGAGGACGGAGGACTGACAATCTGACAGCCTCAAAAAGCAAAATCATCGCAATGCCGAAGCTCGCAGTAGCGTCCACAACTTAGTATCCAGCCATTCGGATACAAGATTTCCAACAAAGGAAAAATCTTCTTGTGCAATAATTGTCAAAGATGAATTCCATCAGGATGGGTCTGTAAACGCAGATATTCTGAGGTCTGCTCTTGCCATTGCCTTGGTCACGGCAGCTTTATGACAACTGCAGGTGGGTTGCATGAGTGATCAGTGATCACGTCACGAGAGTCCTGAGGATGTCCTGAGCCCAAAGCCTTAGGATTGCCTTCAACGACCTCTTGAAGTAAGGCATGGAATCACACCGTTGGATCATTCCATGTTGGCAGTTATGGTGTGCAGTAGTTGCTGTTTACATCTATTTAGATCCGTTTGCATCTGTTTGCCTCCTCCAGCAGAGCCGCAATGGCACAAATCAAAGCCAGCATGGCACCCAACCTCACATTCAGTCTGCCTCTCTCAAACACAAAGACAGCATCGGAATGTAGATCGCTGGTGCGCCCGCTGAGATGGCGGCACAGAGCACAAAGCATCCTTACGAAGGACCTCCAGCATTTGCAAGTGACAATGAGACCTGCGTAGCTCAGATGAAAGCTGAGTGTGGCCTCGCTTCCAAGCTGCCTTGACAAGCGAAATTTCCAGACCTGCAAACAGGATAAGTGGCAAACATGTCTTGCATCCAACTCATGGACATCATCTTGACTATCCTGACTATGAATCCTGAGCTGTTTGGAACGACTCAGAGCTATGTACAAAGCACGAAGCTTGCTGGGATGAGGCCACACAAAAGAGGTTTCTCTTGCAGTGTAACTACCGCACAGGATTCCAAGGTTCCCGCTGCAAGAACGCTGAATATTACCTTAAGTCGCTTCGGCCAGGTTCTCAGATTGAGACTTCGACATTTGCATCAGCGCTGAACATGTGGAGATCCGTGGAGTCCGCGGCACTTTTTCATTTCTAGCGCATCAATCTTCATCTAGCTCATCAACCTTGATCAAACACAGGCTACTCTCTTTCTACGCTCACTGACCGTCCAGTGAAAAGGGCATTCCTTAGAGCTTGAAAGGGCAGAACCTGTTGATTTCCAATGCACAGCAAAAACCACGAGCACGCCAAGTAAAGACAATCGGATCATTCAATCTAGAAGAGAAGACCCGGAGGAAAAAAAATTAAATACCAAGGCAGTTGCTGAAATCCATTGAACGGATTTCTGCCAGCTTCTTGCTGCACATTCGATGAATCTGCCTCAGCTTGTGCTAAGTGTGCAAGAATATAGTGACTGGGTCACCACAAGAGCAGCTTTCTTTCTGAAGTTTCACCAAGATGCTTAGCGACTTTATGTTCGCCATAGCACTGGACCAGTTCGCTCATCATTTCAGTGCCGCTCATCAGGGCCTCTCAAAGTGGGCATTTGGCGAAAACAAATAAAACAAGCAAGATGCGTTTGTCAAAAATCGCTCGAAACCTGCTAAACCCTCGCCTGCAGGTACGTCAGTGCGCCTTCCTCAAAGCGACTGACGTATGAAAACACAAGGCCTCTTTCAACTGACAAAAACGGAACTGACAAAACTGAATATTTCAGGAAACTTTCAAAATTCATTGTGCCTTTTGAATGAAGAGCACTTCCTTTCACAAAAAGAAGCAGTTCACCAAACTTTTGGGCTTGTACAGCATATCTTCTGACAAGGAGCAACCTCTGCCTTGGACTTTCCGGTTTGGACTTTCACCGCAAGCATATCTAGTGTGGTCGATTTGCAAATTTCAAGCAAACCTTGGTGTGAGGTGTTGCAAACATAACGGCCTATCCTCAGTAGCTAGAAGTGACATAACATAAGTAGCATAACTAACACACAAACCTTTACAATCGATAAAATTGATTGCCGTGAGACTGTACACTGTGTCCTTTTTCATCTTGTTGAGCTGCAGCTCGCATTGTTGGCCAACTTTCATCGATCGCTCATCGAGGCCCCTGAAGTAGAGCAGACATGCCGACGGCTACCAACGTCTCCACCCCACACAAAGCCAGTTCCCTGTGATCAAGGTCAGAGTACCAAAAACAATAGACCAGAGATGACACGAGATGCCAAGAGCCTAGAGCCATCTACAGATCTATACGCAGTCTACGGATTCGCAAGTCAACAATGCACCCTTTCATCTCCTCATCTTTTTAACAGCATTGCTTTCGGAAACGACAGAAGTCCTGGGCGTAGAGAGACAGCAGAAAGCGGAAGGAGCCAATTGCTTCTTGTTCGCAGAAGCCCATGGAACAAAGTGTTGCATATCATGTCCAGGCAAACAAGCTTCAATCTGGCAGCAACTTCTGCAACCTTGTTGGGCGCCTTCATCTTGAGATTGTAATTGTAGTAGAATTCGAATGATTCATTCAAGTTTTTGTCCAGGACAAACTCTCTGATTGTGGCCAAATCACCTTGTGTCGCTCGTTCGCTTTCAAATTGTCAATGAGCCGATTTCATGAAGTGTGACTCCGTGATTGCAAAGACTTTGATGTCTGTTGTCAAAAAATGATATTATCAGTTCTTCATATAAGTATCCAGAAAAATCACAAATGTGTAATGAACACTGCTCATTTTGCTGACTTGTTTCCAAGTGTGACTCTTTTCTCGACATGTTTATGGCATGCCGAGTCTCCACTCTGTCCACATTTTGCAGATAAGCGTTGCTGCACGGTTTGCGACGTTACAACCTGAGACACAAAGAAGGCGATGACGAAGAGACTGCCCCACTTGAAAACAGCAATGATAAAAGCATGAAAAATAACAATCTGAAAAATTGCTCATCTGTGTGCTTCAAATTGCTTCTACTGCGCGATCACGCGATCAGAACTTGTGTCGAAGCTCTGTGTCAAAAACACCAAGCAAATTCCGAGCAGCTGCAAAATCTTCAGCCTTGAGCTCAGTGTATGTTTGTCTCGAAGCTTCAGTCCCTTGCACACGTTTTGCCATGGCACGAATAGCTGCCTGGGCCGACTCCACGTCCAAAAATTCACCCAAAATGCTCAAGAAAGAAGGATGTGAAAAAAGGTAAGTCGCGTGAAGACAGTAACAACTTCTTTGTAAGCAGCCCGTCTCAAGCACAAAAGGTAAAAACAATCCCTACCTCCATGGAATTTCTGACTGCTCGACCATTCCCTTTTGAACGATCAGCAGTGCACTCTTCCAACCGCTCGCAACCTCAGGAGTGGCAAGCCGAACGTGTGCCAACTGAGACATGGAATCAAGGATACCAGTCTTGCAATCATTCCAATCAAGCAGCAGCCTGTTGAGAAGCTCAACGCATTGTGATACGTTGTCAAATCACTGGGCAACTTCAGCGCCTGCACGGCTGTCACATGAGAAGCTACAGCTGCTACTACCACTACTACGACTTCCTCCTACGCCTTACATCGCCTTACTACAACTTGCTACGACATGCTGTACAACTTGCTCCGACCACCACCACCACCACCACGACTACTACCACTACCACCACTACTACCACCACTACCACCACTACCACTTCTGCTACTGCGACTCCTACTACGAATGATACAAGGACTGCTACCACTACCACCACTACTACCCCATGTCTTTATACGTACATATCACTTACATTTCAAGTTCAGTCCCATACCACTTGCTTATTCTATCTTGTGTGAGTCATTCCCTCGAACAGTCCTTCTTGCTCAAGCCAAGCTTGCCAATGTCATATAGTTCGGGGCATGTGTAGTCCTGAACCGGACACAGGCACTGTAGGAGTGAATGTGGCAAATACAAGCTTGCCTGCAACAAAATGCAATCACTTGTGATCAATTCAGCATGTCCTCGAAATGAAAAGTGAAGGGAACACGTGACCTTAGCGGACATATTATAGACAAACTGTTGATGAATTTCAGGGTGCTTGCTTCTCTAGTGTTGGCCTCTCACATGTCTTAAACCTAGACCGTCTACAGTAGACCATTATATCCAACAGAGCAAAGATGTATTTGCATTCTTCCATCCAAGAAGCTTGAAACCGGGATTGCTTTCAAAGAATTCATCCATCTCCTCCTCGTAGCCTGCGCAAATCACCTCGCTTTCACCAGCAAGAAGCATTGGAAGAAGAAAGGTTTGGAGTCAAACCATTGCCGTGGCATTCTGAGAAATTGACAATAAAATTTGCCCTCTTGTCTTCCATTTCCTTGATCAAGGTGTCCACCGCTTCTTGCCCAAAGGTATCTCGACTGCCCTGCACTAACGCATAGGCCTCGCACGATGTGGAAGTGACAAAGTGGACAAAAGTCGCACAATGTGGAAGGTGGACATTGAACTTGCATGACTTTTGTTGCGAATCTTGAAAATTGCACTGGAAAATTGATCAAGTAGCTTCGTCCAGAAATAGAACGCCACCTGAGAGCAGACTAAGCGTTGACTGCTCAGCAATGAGTCTTCTAGCTATATGCAACAGATTGAACAAAAGTATTGACTGCAGAATATTGCAGAGCAGATACCCAAACTCTTCTTCACCTCATCAATGACTTTCGTCGCGGTTTGTCCCACATATTCTGCAACCAATTCAGATCGGCTGACTTCATTAAAGACCTCAAGATGCTACATCAAAGTTTCAAGTCAGTTGAGCTGAAGTGATGAGTTGAGCATTGTTGAAGCTTCCTTGAGCTTCTTGCTGCATCCGCACTTTCCTCTGCATCTGCAGGTTTCTCAATAGCACCCAAAGCAACCAGCAACTTTCCTAGGCGCAGAAACTACTTGGTTTTTAATGTGCTTTGGACACCATTTGTTAACTCTTCGGAAGGATTCAAAAGGTTGCACAGGTCTGCTTTTCAAGTATATAGCGAAATTCGAGTTTCCAACAATCCTGGCCACAACGGTCTTGCCAGTGCCAGGGTTTCCAAGAAAGCGCATGTGGAAGCTCTGGCTCTTCAGAGCTTCGAATCCAGCTTTCTTTCCTGCATCTCTGCCAATTAATACAAGTGGAAATTGAAACAATATATTTCAATATGTATATTTCAATATGTCTGCAAAGCATCAAGAAAATGACACACCAGTAAAAGCCAGCCACCTTTTACTTGTGATTGCGGTGTGTCCAGTTCTGGTTCCAGAACACTGTCTGTTGGGGGAGCCCCCCAAGCACGAGAAGTTTGTGTCGTTCCACAAGAGCAGTGTGGAGTGGTGACCCTTTGTGACCTACCCGGCCCCCCAGAG
Source organism: Breviolum minutum Mf 1.05b.01 (assembly GCA_000507305.1). Lineage (NCBI taxonomy): Eukaryota > Dinophyceae > Suessiales > Symbiodiniaceae > Breviolum > Breviolum minutum. Next base: position 4,140 of record DF241903.1, on the reverse strand, counting down.
CCGCTCCACCACTGTTTAAAAAGGAACGGAATCAAAAGGAAAAAGATCAATACAAGACTTACCCTCCCATGACAGCGCCATCGGCTGCCGCAGGGAGGGGCCAACGTGTTCTGGATCCAGGACCCACCCTTCCCCAAAAGGTCACAGGTGGGTGTCCATGTTGTCTTGCCACAGGGCAGTATCCCCAGCTTCCAAAATTTTTGGAATCAGAGCCAACTTATGAAAATAAGGCGTGAGATCTACTCTCATATGCCCAGCTTGGTAAAGTTGGTAGACGAGCTCCATGAGAATCACTGCCGTCGGCATCTTCCTGGTAGCATTGTTGAGAATGGAATAGACATTTCCCTGATTGTCACTTACCAGCGGGATGTGGAGTCTACAGGAGGTTGAAGGATTCTGCGCCATCAGCAGCAGTGCCAAGAACAGAGTGCCATAAAGCTCCAAGGCCGCAATTCTCTTCTGCGGGTCATTCTTTTTGAAGGCCCAAGGGTGGTGTTCTTGGCAAACTCTGTACTGAAACCACAGTACTTTGTCCTTAGATGGTTCCGGACTGTCTGTGAGCCATCCTCCTATCCAGGACTCACCCTCTCTGCGCTAGCATCACTAGCACCTGTCCATGATGACCATGGTGAGAATGGAGACATCTGAGGAAACTGTTTGGAGAAAAGTTGTGAGAGAAGAACTGCTAGGCACCGGACCAACTTCCCCGGCACTCCAGCCGTTTTCACTGCAGACTTCCAAGCCCAGAAAGGCTGCAAGAAAGGTTTTGCCATCGGGCACGTGGCTGTGGCCCATTGGATTTTTCCTAAAGCTTTCTCAATTGCTTTGAGGGAAAAGGCCTTCCCTTCCTCCAGTTCCTTGAGCAGTTTCAAGACTGCCACATGCTCCCCCTTGGCCACCCGAACAAAGGGACCAGAGGGGTTAATGACAAACCCCAACCAGGTGTTGATCTCAGAAAGGACTGTCTTCTTCCAACTAAGCGGGGTTCCCAAAGCCAGGAGAACCCCCAGCAGTGCAGGTGTCAGCCATGGTGCGTTGGATGCTCTGAGGACCCAACAGAAATCATCCACAAAGACAAATTGCCAGTCCACCTCAAGAAAAAAACAGTGCATAGAGGATCCGAAGGAGCAGGGCAGCCATCCTGCCCCAGTACAGTTGAGCACTGGCTACGCCATAAGTGCCGACTTTGTTGACCCACCACTGTTGATCAATCTGTGCCACTTGGTATTTCCAACCTGATCTGAGAATTTTTATTCTCCTGTGGGCCTTGGAAACATCTGCTTTCAGCAGCAAGAAAGTAGAGTCTTTATTGGGCCAGTGCCAAACACTCCCTTTGGCCATGGGGTCAACGCCATCGGCAGTCGCCCCTTGCTCCTGTGGGGTGCTTTCTGCGGTTGAAACCTCCCTGGCCGCACGCAGCCAATGAATGCCATGAACACAGTCCATCACTGTGGGTGCTGTTGTTTTCTCTGTGCTGTTCTGTTGGATATGGGCATTCGCCCCACCAAAGCTACCATCATAAATGGTACGAATCTTGTCTCCTTCATCAATGGCCGCCATAGGCCCAGGACAGAGTTGAGTCGGATTGCATCCACATCTGTCTGCTGCTTCCTGCTTGGTGAAAGGGCCCTCCACCAAGCCCATGGCTTTTTCTTCAATGAATGTCTCTTTGATGGAGTCTGAGAAGGCTTCGGCTGAATCATAGTTGTGGCGACCTGTAGGTGAGGGGAGATCTTCCCAATCATCCGGACTTCCTCTGAGTTCTTCCTTTGTGGGCCACACGCCCGGGGATGTCAAAGTAGGTTCATCCACCCCAATTGGAACCCCTTCCTGGAGTGTAAGCGGGTATTTCCAGTCTGGATCTCCAGATTCTTTTGCCAGCCTTGAGATCAAGGTAAGGAAAAAGGGTTGCCCTTCGGCAATGCCATCTTCTGGTGTGGCTCCCAGACATTGTCGGATGTTTCTGAGTGCTACATCGGAGAACGGATGGTTCTTCTCCCCGCAGGAGATAGACATTTGTACTGCTTGGTTGAATTCTGATGTGATGTCAATGATCTTGCTTCCCAATCCCCGTGTTTTTCCGTAGCGGAGGTACCAGTCGTCCTGGAGAAGGTTTCCCACCCCCATCTCTGAGGGGTCTGGTTCTAAAACGAAGTTGGACCACCACGTGCTCATCCATAAGTGAGATACGGTGTGCCAAAGGCAAAGAAGTTGGTCGATCCACACCGTGGTCCATGTGCCTCACTTGCTGTCGAAAAGGCAGCTCATCATTTGCGCTTGGGTGTTGGTGTGTCCAATCTGCCATAGGCTTGGAAGCTTCTTGACCAATGTCACTCAAAGCTTGGGATATGGCCCCCGCCAGACCCTGCATCATGGGTGGAGGGTACCGACTCAAGTCAGAGGATTGCATATCTTCTGGGAGCTTGTGAGGAGGATGGTTGCAGCTAACATTGGATAGCAAGGTCCGAGGAAAGGCATGTGGCCTTTGGGACCAACTGTCCCAGTCTGCACTGGTCAAACTTCACCAGGGTATGACCCACCGTAGGATACCATGCCTTGAACATCTTGGTGACCCACAAGCTGGAACACCGGGATGCTGATGCAAAGGAACTGCACTCGATTGGGTCTCTGGGGTGTTCCAGAAAGGAAGCAACCGGCAGAGAGCAATTCAAACATCTGGCGGAGGATGAGTAGGCTCTCACCATCCACCTCTTCCTGCTCCTGGTCTGTAAGAGTGGGAAGTCCCCACACCAAATCTTCTGCGCGGCCACGCACAGGCAATGGTGCATTAGGCTTTGGAAACCACCGGAGAATATACCATGTTCTGCAATTTGGGCCTCCACAAACAAGTCTCACCCGGCCTTCAATGGCCGCCTGGCAGAGTTTACCATATGGTTGGTCCGCCAATAGGTCATGACCCAATGGTTGAGGTGATCTCCTGGTATCAAATGCCACAACATATGGCGATAGCCGTGGATAATGGGCGTGAAGACAACTATCCAAAGAAAGAGGGTCATCCTTCCCCGCATAGAGAAGCACCAGCACTGGTCCTGGATTGAAGGCCCCTTGGGCCACTGTAGGTAAAACCCTTTGCCTCAGTCTATTGGGAACATATCTCAGCCAGGAATAGGCTTCACTGAGTTCCGAACCACTGGACATTTGGTTTTGAAAAGAGATTCCTTGACCAAGGCTACGCCCTGTCAAGTTGGAATGCTTGGCTGACTTGCCAGGCTGGGACAGCAGTGGCAGCCGTACCCAGGGAAAGGTTGAAATCATTTTGTCCCCTGATCCTTGGAGCAGCTGAGGAACCCCCAGTCTGTGATGGATGTTCTCCTTCCTTCCTTGGGGCCACAGCGCCGTCGGCAGCCGTTCCCAGAGCAAGATTGGGAGCATTTGGACAGACAGTCCGTGGGTTTTCTGGGGCACCCCCAGTTCCTGGTGGTTCGCTGCCACACACCGTGGTGGATGCTTGCGTGCCTGCTGCACCAATATCATCCTGGATGCCATTGCCTCCCTCTTGGTTTCCAGGATGCTCCACAGCGCCATTGGCAGCCGTCCGAGCCCCCCCGGGCCTTGTGAGGGCAATTGTCTGGCTTGTGCTCCTTTGGTCCCGCATTGCAGACCCATCCTTCTGAGTTCACCACTGGACAATTGTGAGAACGGCCACACTGGCCTTGGCAGGTCTTCTTGATGAAATTCTCGACAAAAGGGAACCCCCTTTGGATTCTTGAAAGCCCAGTTCGACGGCCAGTCTGAGGGTTTTGACTTCCCTTTCCCTTTTCCTTTGCCACCTTTGTCTCCATGGCCCTTTCCTTTCTTCTCCCAGAGCGGTTGGCGGATGGGGTACCCCCATGAGCCTGCCTTTCTTTGATTTACCTTTTGCCCTTTCGGAGATAACTCTTTCATAGACTTCCCTCATCCAGAACAGGCTGTTGTTTTGGACCTTCTCAAGGGCTTCTTTGAGATACATGCCACCATGCATCGACTCATGCACCTCTCTCCATGCATTGCGCTCTGCCATGAGCAGTGTCTGTTCCGGAGGGGAAGGCCGGCGGCCCCCCAGCTCAGGTCCATAGAACCAATCATAGAAAGAGTCAAGGTCTTCCTTCGTCAAGTTGAATTGAGGAAACTGAGGGAATG
>DF241902.1:43624-59238 GCA_000507305.1 Breviolum minutum Mf 1.05b.01 | reverse complement strand
GAATTAGTTTTAAAATTTAAAAAATATATTATAATATATAAATATATAAAGATTTTAAATAATTAATTTTATCCCTAATTCGTCCAAAATTATTTATTTTCCGATTTATAGTACCCTACCTTATTAAATTATAAAATATTTATGCAAACCTTATATTACCGTATAACATTATCAAATTTAGTTCGGGCCCATTATTAAAAGAAAATAAACATATATATCAATAGTATTCAAATATCATATTTTCTAAGTTTTCTTACTATACCTTTTTAGAAAGTACCCGTATATTAATATAGAAAAAGATATTTATATTTATTTCTTCTTGGTATTTTTTATTAGCCAATATCAGTTCCAAGTGTGAAATAGTTATAGGCCTATTGTTCAAAGGTTCGAAATGGTTTATGTCGAGCCCCGCTGTTACGGTTTTTATAGTTGCAAAAAATATTTTCTTAAAGTAGGGGCAAAATATATTTTTGTAAGTATTGTTTGTCTTTTATCTGATAGAAGTCTTATCCTTATCTTAAAGTATGTGGATGATCTTCTTTTTGCTTCATAATATCAAGGCCACGTAAACAATTTTCAGAGAAACTCATGTTTTTCGGCCAAAAAAAGGGGTAAAGGCAGAGCAACCGTCAAATCCAAAGCCGAATGCGGACATCATAGGAGGTGGTCCAGGTCCAGGTCAATATGCAGATGCAAAATGAAAACGTGAAAAGTACCAAAACCCCAGTGGGACAGCAAAAAATAAAAAACATCGGCGTCAATGCGTTGGGCAACCTTTTTAAGATATAGAAAAATCCACCAAGGTCACAGTGTGTACAGTGATCCAATGCGATAGGACAAACTGTCAAGAGTTCATTCCAGTGTGCGGAGGAAATCTCAAGATGCAAATTGGAATGAAACTATTCAGGTCAAGTGTCACCACAAAAAAACATGAGAGGGCCACCCCCGTGTGCGGCCGACCCGAGAATCATCCGATCCAACCGAGATTGGAGAATAGTCCGTTCAAAATTCCAAGAGGGTCCGAAGAACACAAACCCATAAGTCTGAAATCCGGCCATTTGCGCTCCGGTCCACTCGAGCGCGCTGCCGATCCGAGAACGACTGGAGAAGGATCGGCTCACGATCGGAGCATGGTCCCACCATAAACCCTCTCCGAAGTTACCTTCCTTTTTGTATGGAAAAGTACAACACTTCGAGCCATAGTCCCATGTCACGGAATACACTCAGCCATGACAACTGACAAGCCACGTTATCAAAGGAGTTTAGTTGAGAAACTTCCGTGTACGGATTTCTTCAAGAGTAATAAAAGAGCAGTCAGCAGGAAAGGCCCAAAGGAAAAGTCAAGTACAGGAAGAAGCCAGAAAGGAACAAACAAGTAAAGCAAGGAATCACAAAGAAACAGTCAAGTAACGAGTGGAATGGTAAAGGAACAGTCAAGAAAAGTAACGGAACTATCCGATAATGTGGTCCCGGGCCAATATTTGGTGATGTTGACTAATCACCTTTTGTGGCAGGGGCACTATTTCACTATTTGGTTCTCAACTTACAAAACTGGAGCCTAAGACCCTTCTGGGAATAACATCGCAACCTGCCCACCGGAAGCCTACGGCTCAACATCAAAAATCTACACCTACACCAGCCGAATGAGACATACCGGCCTTACTTGCTCTCTCGGCTTATTGAATTTAAAAACAGATCTTTTTTTGAACTTATCGTCCACTGAAGGCCGCATGTATGACCTGAAGCAACGCAGAATCAGCTAGCTTCGAATCCAAAAAACAACATGGAGACCTGGGGTTGCCGGCGAGCACCGAGGCAAGAATGGAGGCCAAGGAGAGGCTAAGTGCCTAGCAGCTTTGCTGATGGGAATTTCTCCCTAAAACTTAAGCGCCAAATCTGCAAGAAGAGAAAACATGAAGGAGGTTGGTGGCAAGCCACAAACCTTGAAAAAAACACCACAGCATGCGAAAATGCCGGCCTGTGGCATTGCTCGATCGGTGGCTGGTTGGCCAAGCCCCTGTACCAAAAACCGTTGCGTTCAGCAAGCCGCAAAAAAACTTGTAGGAACAGATCTGAGCTTGCTGATTCTCATTTGCTTTGCTTTGGGATGCTGATGAAAGTCTTTTGAATCAACCACGTGCTGAGAGTTGGACACGAGGTTTCTGAACCATCGCCGACCTGTTGAGGGAATGGCTCTCCATCTTCAAAAAGGGAGAGTCATCTTCATCTTCAAAAAAGGTAATGCCAAAAAAAAGCTGAAATTCTAAACATGACAAAAAGGTTTGGTCATTTTCCAAAGGTTCACATCCAAGCCAAGGGTTGTGGTGATGGTTGTGACCTCACACCTTGGCCAGGCTAGAAAATTCCCGAACAAAAGGCCAAGGCCTCTGGTAGAAAAGGCTCAAGGGCCAAAACCTGATTTTTCGGGAAACACAACCGAAAAACCTCCCAAAACAAAAACGGCCTTTCAAAATCAATATATACCTTGGTTTTTGAAACACCTCTTGCCATCCGTTTTTTCGACGGTGCAGCATTTTTCAGGGCCAGAGGCCTCCATTGGTGAAATTTCAATCCATTAAGTGGCATACACACACAGAAGCGCAACAGCGCCCAAGAGCATTCCATTGATCTGGCGGTTCCAATGCGGTCATGGTCATGTAAACCGCATGTCCCGCCGCCGACTCCAAGGACTTGAAGCACGACTCCAAAAACGAAAGGTGTCCAAATTCCAGAAATGGGGGTTTCACACTGCCCAAATTACGGATGGGTATTCGCCCATATTTGCCACCTTGTCTTGGAGAACTGCCGGACAAACCAAGGAAACCCTTAACCCCATTGCCTGGTTTGCAAATCCATCAGTGCTGGTGAGAAGAGCACTGACCTCACGCATGGTTTTTTTTGTTCTTCAAAAATTATAGCAATGCGACTCAATGAGATTCTCGTTTATGGCTCCATTTCTCGGCAGAATTGAAGAAGTTTGTTGAGGCTCCGAGCTGACAACATCATGACAGCAGAGCGAAACCAGCGCAAGACCTCGAGCGCTTCAGACAGTTGAGATCCTGTTTTGCTCAGAACTTCCGGAGAAGAACCATTGACTGAAGTGGGCAAGCAAAAAGACGTGACAAGTGACAATCCAAGAGCAGGATGGACCAGAGATTTTCTTAAGAAAAACTTGTCTACTGTCAAAACTGCTTCATCAGAAAAATAGTTTAGTTTGATAAGACTATCCTAAGACACAAACGCGCTTAAGACTCATCCTATTTTAACCTGTCGCATGGGAAGCAGTCTTTTTATCATCGCATCAACCAACTGCAGGTCTGGCCACTGAACGAAAACCGTCATCCTCATCTTACATGATTCAAAAAGTCCGTCATTTTTTCAAGTGAGCTTCTGGCAGTTCGTTCGTTTGACATGGGGGTCTTGCAGTCCACCAACAACAAATCCTCGCTGCTTCCTGTCCCATCGCTGGTATTCAGCGAACGAAAGAACCTTGCCAGCTCCGGGGCATTTGTTTTTCATGGAACTGCCAGGTTTCAAACCAAGCATAAAGCTGATAACTTGGAAAAAACAATGTGGCAAAAGTATAGCTCAAATAGTGGCATTGGTTAACCATAGCTGATTAATACCATTGGATAAAGCTGATTGCACAAAAGCTGTCATTCAAACAAGTGATCCGATCGAAGTCCAGCCTGCACAATGCAGCTACCTTTTCAGCTGCCTTGGAAAAAAAATATCATTGAAAAGTTGTTGAAAATAACACCAATGTGTTTTCACGAAACAATCTTTTAAACCTTTTCAAAAACTGAAAAAAAAGGAACCTTTACACTCCTGGAACCCCAAAACAAGACCTCTGTTTTTTGAAGGGGCCCAACCTCCCAAAAACAAGGCCGAAAAATTCCAATCAAAAACAAGGGGCCCCATTAGGGTGTTCCACGTTACGTTTAGTAAACGCCTAGCTACCCAAGATGCAGCTTCTGTTTGCTTGGTGGCTGGAGACCTGGCCGTTTTGAAGGGAGAACAAACAGCAAATTTACCCGCCTGGAACCCAAATGACCCCCTGTTTTGGGTTGGAGTTTAGGCCTTGTTTTGTTTTGGATTGACCTTCAAAAATAGAGGTCAGTTGGGTTCTAGGTGGATATACCGAGTCGGATCCTTTCAAGCTCATTGGCTTTGAATCTTCGAACACCCACAACCCATCAATGTGAGGTAGTCTTGTCGCAGAATGCATGGTGTCTTTTCCGAGAGAAAAAATGAATGCATTTTTTTGGGCAAGCCATTGTTTTAGTGACTATGATTAACACTAAGAGGTCCACCAGAATTGCAAACACAAGGTGACCAACAGTAAGCAGCATGCAACACAACTCCTTCCATTTCTCGACATTGAAAACAAACTCTGCCAGGAAAAGGGGGAAAAGAAGTCGCAAACGGGCAAACACATCATGGGGCAAGCAACTTGAAATTCATCAGATGTGTTTGGCCATGGGAAACTGCATCAATCCCACACTGCTCTCCATCACTGTCCATCGTCCAGGCCAGGTGGACGCAGGAGAGCGCCCTCCTGGTTCTTCAAACCACCTGGTGGATCGTTCAACCGGCGTTTTTTCAGCTGTTTTTTGATTGTTTGTTTTTGTGACAGCTTGATTTGGATGGAAAATTCCAAGTAAAGGCGAATGTCGAGGAAAAATGGATGGTGACATAATAGCTATACTTTTTTTGTGAGGAGATTCGGAGAGAACGATTCTTGGTTACATAAAGGTTGACATTGGGGTTGAACTTAATGAAGTCACAGGTATGTTGTCAGTAGCAGCTAATACTAAGTCTTCAAGTATCATATTGCTGATGCACTCCCACTGGTACAAGTCCTCGAAAACCAACCAGCCTCAAAAGTCATGGTTCAAAAGTTCAAAGAGAAGATTTTCCTTCGGGGATGGTAGCTTTAGCATTCAACTTGGGGTGTTCTTTACTGAGGACTCCAGCTCTTCCACGACTTCATTCTCTGGCAGAGGAAATCCTGCGGTTGACAACCTGTTCAGGAACCAACCACAAATACCACAAGGCACATCATGTACAGCTGCGAATTTGAAGAATGCGCTTGAGACGTACTGTATGTTTAAAATTAGTTTTTCTTCACAGCTATCATTGTAGCAGTCGATTACTTCGGTGCTTCCTTTGTGAAGGATGAAGGACTACTGAAAACAACGTCCATATGTTCATCTATGTTGGCCCATTCACAACAACAAACCCACAGCTTTTAAAACAACCGCGCCTGAAAACTGTTTGTAAAGAAAAATCTACTGGAATTGGCAGTCGCTGTAGGGCTGCCTGATCCAGTTTGGTGGACTCATGTCATGTTGGGACTTCGTATGTCGCTCCGGTGATCAGTTTGAGTGTTTGAGCCAGTGAAACAAAGCAATGGTGATCTTGCCGTGGCGAAACAAGACATGTCAGTATACAATCCTTTTACAATCCTCATAGGCACCTGCTGAAAAATCAATGTGCCACAGAGAGCTTTGGAGAAGAAATGCGCCTGGAGGAAGACACATCACAGCAAATGAAAGTTACAAAAAAGACCAAGGCACCGTGAATTGTACTGTCTATACTACAAGGCATGTGCTATAAAAAAGACATTCTTTGCTGACAGCTTTTACTTGGGCAGTTTTTGGTGACACTGTCAACTAAGAAGTCTGTCAAGACAGTCTTTAATGACAGCTTTTAGTTAGGCAGCCCATTTATCAAAAAGTCGTTTTCCAGAAAAAAGACCGCGGTGCATCAAAATAAAAGCACACCCAAAAAACTAAACGCCCCAAAAACCAACGAACTCCTAAAATCTGCTTTCCTTTTGTGATAAAACTTGCATTTTTTCACTGCTCCATTTGTGATTTTTGGAGGTGTGGAGTGGGTTTTGGGTACGTCGCCTGCGCCATGCCCAATTCTCGAAGCTTTTGAGCAGCTCCTGCAGGAGCCTTTAGCAACAAAAACCCGAGGCAAGGACCCGCAACCAACAACCAACCGAACCAACGCCGCTTGGATGGATAACGTTGGCCCCCTTTTTTTTGCCGAGAGCTCACACGACTTGCAGCTGAAAATCTGTGTATCTACATCGAAATGGAAGCAGCAAATTCCGATTTTCACGGGAGATCTTTACACTTTTTAGGAAGAAATGAACGACACATTTTCCCAGAGGGCATAGCCTACGCAAAGTCAGCTTTAGCTAGGGGGGAGTGGACTTTTTCTCACCATGTCAAAAACATAAAGAATGCAAGTTCTTGTGTTCTTCTAAGCGGTTTAGTGCCTCTTTAAGATCTTTAAGGCGGTGTTTTGGTGTCGACCCACCGAAATGGCGTATTCCAATCGCCGCCTCATGGCAACCTGATTGACATGACATTCTTAGAGCCTAAATTGGTCCAAAAATGACTCTGTCCACGTCAAGATTGGTTTCAAACTGCGTGTTTGGGTCTGGGCTCAAAAGAAGATCACCGGTTTGGTATACAAGTTCGACCATATCTAGTTTTCCAATCTTTCCCAGTCTGGAATGGCTGCAAGAAGCCTTTGAATCAAACAATGAAGGCATATAGTGGATAAGTTGGGATGAACTGACTCAACTTTAGAGAATCAAGCACTCGAAAATTCAAAGCTTTTTTAATTTCTAAACCTCTTCCGTTTGAACTGAGTTTCAATTGACCAGTTGTTTTGTTTGGGTGGTGGAACTTTCCAAACAAAAGAGTTGGACATGCAAACTCTTTTCAGGCTGACTTGCATCACATCTGACAATCTCTGACATGATTTGATGTAATACGCCTTCCAAAAAAGATTTGGTTGGGAGTGTTCATATATGGGGGTTTCCTTAAATGGTGGGTTTCCCCAACAACCATTGGTTTTCGAGCTTGAAAAGACATTGACAACAAAAATCTATTGGAATCTCGGACCTGGTGCATTATCTGCTGCTCCCTCGACTGAGTCTGTGCATCGCCAGCGTGAAAAGTGAGATCGCCGGAACACCAAGTCTCGACCCAAAACACAAAGAGTAACGTTGTCAAGGATGAATGTGGCTGGTTAATGGCTGGTTGATGGTGCTCTGGCATCTTTATTGATTCCTGTAGGGATAATCGGAGAAGTAGTTCAGGACTTACGGAGCGCCGAACCCTTGCAATGTTGAAACATTCGCGGTGAATGAATGTCCTGACCCGAAAAAACTGGAAGTCGTGGAACTCGAATCACTAGTTAATGAACTTAAGGAAAAAGGGAACGGAGGAGTAGAGGAGATTTTACCATGAAAGACGGGGTGCAAAAAGATCGATCGTAAAAAAAAATATGAGTTCCGAAAGCAGCACTGTTTAGAGCCGCCAGCTGTCGAAATGGATTCTGATCCAAGAATAAAACGTCACTGTCGGTATGCACCGCCAGCTGTCGATTGTTCATAGGTAGCTTATCCTACTTGCATGGCACCATCATTGCTGGCACCGTTTCATTGCTTCGTTGGTGCCAGCTTAGCTTGGACTTTCCATGTTAAGGATGTGAGGTCGGACCAAGCCTAAGCATGTTATAAATGACCGTGAAGGATGTGTAGTCTTAAGCATCATTCTAATCATTTATAGCCAGATATCACAAAAAACAAACAGGAAGTACAAGAAAAACCAAACTTTTTGTTGCTCCTATTATCACAATCCATATAAGTGAAACAACACATTCTCGGCGATCTCCTGTCCACGATCTTTCCCATTGCCGTGAAAAAGGCTGAAACTGTTGTAGTACAGTTGCTTAATACGAGTCCGAAAATATCCTTCGCACATGAACATAAAGCATGCAGTGAAGTTTCAATTACAACTTACAACTCGAAAAAGATGCTAAAAAAAAACAGGTCTCCCTTCATGAGTGTTTCCTCACAGGATACTTCATATACAAGTGTACCATTCAAGCACTATTCTTAGCAATAGAGTCATGGGTGATCTTTCAGGATGTCAGCGGTGACCCGCATCCTGGGATAGTCGTTTGGAGGACTTTCTCCGGTCCTTTTTTCTTGAATGACCCCCAAAGATTCAGGGGATAGATAGTTTTTCATGTACCTCTATCAACGCACCCCTTTTGGGAAACTCCTTTTATTTTAAGCCCTTTTTTTTAGTGGGATACACCCAAGTCTTCCCTTGAAAGATACAATTTTGAAAAACACTTCTGTTGAAAACCCACCAAATTTGAGCGCCTTTCTCACGTGCGTCTTCGCCATCCCGCCATTGAAAAAACGGCGAAAAGTGCCAAACACCCACGGTGTTTGTTCAGCATTTCTATGGTCTCACGGGATCGGGTTTTCCACCTTCACTCCAAAAGAGGTTGATCAACCTGGAGGATTCATCCAAAGGATTCATCCAAAGGATTTCAGGGTACCTAAATCTACAGCTACTTGTACCACTTATTTTCCTGAACAAATTTGTATAATTCCTAAACCTGGATTAAGGGGATTCAGAGTACCTAATGATACTGTTGATGGAAGATGATGGTTCAGAAATCCGGCTTAAATCACCAGTTGAGGGAGGTCGGTAGTTGAAATCCCATTTATGTTGCAAAATTTTATACATCCCAGGTGGTGCAGAATTTCTGAACCATCAACAGTATGAAGTACTCTACCTTATTTTCAGCTGCTTTTAAGGCTGGGGATTCCCTTAGGCCGTATCCATACAGCGAAAGAAGGTGAGGATACCTCCAAATTGAGGTACCCGAAATTTTTGGTGAAAATAGTTGCTATGATTTGGATATATCTATGTCTCTCCTGTTTCATCACTGATACCAGCCTTTCAACCTCTCCAAATTTGATATGTTCAAATCTATCTTTTTTGGAGAAACGAAACATCTCCTTGAAAAAGGATGTCCTTGAAACATCATGTTCCCCCTCAACAAGTCACTCACATGAAAGAGTTTGAGTCGACTTGGTTTTTCAGTGAAGCCAGAAATCGTTACGTGGCAACAACTTCGAATAACGTGCAATGCGTAGATAGATACAAATCTGGTACACTTGGGGCTGGCGGTTCCGGCGGAAGTTTCATATGGTTGAAACTGAAAAAAACAAAAAAAGGAAAAAGTTGGACTTGTAGCAAAACAGAGGGGGGCTCCCACTGAAGAAACCTTGGAAATACCCAAATAGAAAATGTGAAGTCATCCTGGGTCACTGAAAAACAACGTTGTATTCTACAGCGACCTTCCACATGGGTGTTTCTCTGGGATGCATTGGGGTCATTCATGACTTCCAACTAAGATCACTTAGATTTGCTTGGCAAAGGGTGGTTGGAAAAACTGGCAAACATATTCTGTGAAAAATGGCCATGAATCCCATAGTTTGCATCCTTAAAAAAATCACCATGCTGTTGATGGTTCAGAAGTCCGGCGATCACCAGTTGAGGTTGGTAGTTTATCCCATTATTTGCAAGGTTTTAGCATCATCCCAACTACTTGGCCTTGGGATTTCTGAACCCATCAACCGTATGCCATCAGGGCCCATCAGCGAGCGATAAACAACTTCCCATCCCATCCCACCAGAAGAAGACAACGAAGTAGATCAAGGTGACCCAGGGTACCTGATCCAATCTGAGAGGTGGGGCTTACCCAAGTCTTGGTAATTTTTCTTGCTGCAAAATACCCCTTCAAATGCTCAAACATCTCATCTTTTGTTATATATTGGGGGGGGAAACCCCTGAAAAAATAAATGGAGAATTTCTTGATGTGAAAAAATCGCGCAAAAAATCACTATGAATCATAACTGAAAAAACCTTCCACCACAATTGAAAACATCACCATGTACTACAACAAACAGCGCATCGAAAAAAAAAAAAAAACGGTCCCCAAAAAACGATGGAGGGGCACGCCAGCTAAAGGGCCATTGATGCTTCCACTGCCCTTCTTCGTATATCCATCCACGGCCTGGCGTGAAAAGAAGGTGAGCTTGAGGGAAGCTTGGAAAATGTGAGGTGCCTCCAAAAAGATGTTTTTTTTCCGCAGTTTCAACAAACACTTACGGTGAAGAATTGTGAAACATCTGGAATATCACCACTATTAAACTGTAGCTGAGTTTGCGTGTTTTTCTCCATTCCGAAGGCTTCTAAGGTAATGGTATCACGATGGACTTCCCTGAACTAACCAAGCGATTCACGAACAAATTACCATGTTGTTGGGGGAACGTCGGCATCTGCTGAACCAAATAAAGCATTCACCGCTGTTTCGTTGGCTCAAAAATCAGATTAGTCGCCTGGCAGTCTTCCCTTCCAAAATCATATTTTGACTCGCCTTTCGAAAAACGACGGTGCTCCTTCAGTTTCAACAGCATTTGAATGGTTAGATGATTAGGCATACGTCGTATCCCAAAAGTAAATCTTTAGATGGAAGCTGAAAAGGATTCTGGCCAAATTGCTATAAATCCCACCCCTGAATTAAGAGGATTTTGGAGGAATTCCCTTACTAAACCACAATTTTTTCGGTGACCTTAGATGATTCGAATTCACCTCCAAACCTCTGAGGAAATCTTCATGAAAACGTCACCCAAAACTTCGAAGTAGTCGATTTCATCACCAATAAAAGGAGAGTTGACAACTGATGATGGTATTTTGATATATTTTGTCAAATATTAGATGGTTTGTTATGTTTTGTCACATTTCTTAGATGGTTTGGGAAAATGCTATGTGTATGGTACACTCGCTGAAACTAACAGCTCAGCGAAAGCACCTGTCAATGGAAGCTAATTACCCCAAAAGGAAGCCCGAGCATCTGTCTCCAACCATCCATTTTCAGGTGTTTTCACTCGCTGTTAGTTTCAGGGCGGGAAGGTATACAACTTTACTGGGAGGGAATCGGGAAGGTTGAGGCCCAAAGAGGCCCAAAGACTCAACGAATCTCCCGAGAAAAAACGGATAGTATGATCCATCTCCCAACTCAAAGAACCACGATGAAGTTGATCTAACTTCATCAAAGCGACCAAACTTCATATCAAGGTAAAATCTTCAAAACAACGAACCAAAAAAATGCCTTCCTGGAATTCAAAACAGCCGTTGTTTTGACGTTTTTATGTCCATCAACTTGAGGGGCCCCTAAGACTTTTGACCATCAAGTTGCCTTTTAAAAAAATTGTACTTTTTTCATAATATGATTATGATTTCCAGGTTGAAACACGAAAAGGACACCCAAACAATCCATGGTAACCAACCGAACCGATACGAACGAAACGCCTCGATGACATCCCAAACGCCGCCCAACTTGGAACCCTGGGTCCGACGTCAGTGACTGACTGTGAGGGAATCCCTGGATGGAGATCCGACAAAGTTCTGGGAATCAAAACATCCCGAATTTTCTTGGGATTTTTTCTGTATAACTTGGATAGGGCGTTTTCTATTCTTGATCTTAAGGATGGTTTGATTACCCTCATTTGTGCGGGGAGAAAACTCCAAAACTGGGATGATCAAAACAAACGACCATGGGAAGGTTGATCAAAAAGGTGGAGATTCAGAAAAAATGGTGAAAATCCCGTGAAACGGAAAAAAATGAAACAAGACAAGAATTGAAAAGGTGGTCTGCAACAGGAAACTCTGAGAAAAAATCATTGGAAAACCCATCAGAAAATTTGATGAGATTCTCACAGATCTTTTTGGAGTGAGAAACTTGGAGAGAGCTTTTCTAAAGCGAAAACTTGCCATGAAAAAAAATCCACCAACTTTTTGTGTTTCGTTGGTTCGTTGACAGAATAACTTTACAAGGAAACACTCTCACACTTGTTTAGATCAGATTCGATTTCACGAGGCGATTCAAATCAACAACTCCAGATCTTTAAAAAAACACAATCTTCACCATCTAACACACTTTGAGCAACACAAAACATACCCATTTTTTGGGTGGTTGCCTTGTTGCCACGGACCTACTCCCACAAATTGGTGAGTTTCACCCCCAGTTGGCTGCCATTTGGGGCCTGATCTTCTGTTTTGGTCACCTGCGAACGGTCTTCCTGGAAGAAGCCCACGGAAACCTTTGGGCTCCTCGCCAACGTTTTCGTCGTTTTTTTCGGTGTTGTCGTTGTTTTTTTGGGAGGATGGAACCAGGCTGGAAGACTTGGATGAATTTTAGTTGGGGCAATTCTTTCAAATCATTCTGGCCTGACTTTTGGAGTCATTTTGAGTGCTTGGTCAAAACGTTGTGCATCATGATTCCTGATTCAACAACGCCCATTCAGAAGAGGTTGTTGCGTATGGGACTCATTCAAGAATACAGGACATGCCACAAAAAGCTGCACTCTGCAAAGAGGTGTGCACTCTTGTCATCTCAAAAGTAAAGTGATCCTGAAAATTCACCAGAAAATTGGTTGCGTTTTGTTTGTCCCAAAAACATCACCCCTTGAATGATGTTCTGGAAAACGCCCCTTAAACGGGGCCCATGATCTGAAACCCGCTCGGTGCCTGCTCGGACGTTGTGGGGCAATAAAAGCAGCCCCTGCTAACAAGGTAAGCCTGGCGGACTCCATCCAGGTGAGTTGAAATAACCTTGTCCTGGGTTTGAATGACTTCGATTTGCGGGCTTCGATCTTTGGAAAAAAAAACGAAAAATCATCCCCAAATGGTGGTTTAATATGGTGATTCATGATGGTAAAAAGTGTTTTTTTCAAAAAAACACCTTCGAAAAAAATCCAAGATGAGAGGTTGGAGTCAACCTGAACAATTTGGGAGTCAAGGGAGGGTCCCGGTGAGTCATTCGGTGGTGAAACCCCATTGGCTCGCTGTTTTGGAGAAAAATTTGAAGAATTTCCAACTGAACAGTTTTCCAATGGCTACTCGGCCAAAAGGGAAATTTGCGCACCAGCAAGCTGGAAATGCTTGATTTTTTTGTGTAAAAGCGCTAAGGGAAACCAATGGATTTCTTTGTTGGCCGTTTTACGTTGAGACATACCCTTGTTTGAAACTATCTTCGTAAACAGTGCCGAAGTAAAACAAAGATGGTCCTAAGATGGTGTAGCCTCTTACAAAGCAATAAAGAATACCTTTAAAAACAAGTGAAACATTGTGAAAGTGCCCATATGCCTACACTGTGAATGCACCATCT
This sequence comes from Breviolum minutum Mf 1.05b.01, assembly GCA_000507305.1. Lineage (NCBI taxonomy): Eukaryota > Dinophyceae > Suessiales > Symbiodiniaceae > Breviolum > Breviolum minutum. The sequence continues at coordinate 46,176 of DF241902.1, read as the reverse complement.
CAGGGTTGAGGCCCAAGTTGGATGTTCTTTTTTTTGTGTTGGAAATGGACGGCTTCTTATCTTTGCCATGAACAAACTTCAACATCTCTTCTTACAATTTAGTAACCTAAATAATTTGGAAGTCAAATCAATGAAATCACAGACATCAAATTCTTCATGAAATCATTTTTTAGCAGCATTCAAAAAGCCTTGAAAATATAAGTGGGTAGGATGTCATCCCCTATAGTATTTGGCAAATTTTGGCAGGGTGGTTCCCTGGTCGCTCATTTGAAGGTCCCACGTGTCGGGCATCTCATCGTCCGTCCAACACGCCAGGCATACGCAATGGCAACAAGGGAAGCTCCGCGAGTGCCACGCATGATTTCGACCGTCACGTCACGTCAGCTGTGGACGTGAAATTTTTTGGAGGGGTTTGGGAGGGTTCCGGAACTTTGAGAAAATGGTAAAGCGCGGTTTCAGCGGAAATGGCATGAAAATGTCATGCTGATCTTTGTTCTTGTTTTAAAAAAAAACATGAAATTTGAAGGCCTTTCATCCCGCTATGCAAACACTGATCTTATCAATCTGACAATTGTATAGTTATCAAATATACTGGAAGCTCTATCTGAGAAGATGCGATTGGTATACTAATTCAGCAATGATTGTTTTAGCCACTTGTAATCATGGTGTATGGCATGCCGTTCAACAGGAGTTTCTCGACCCTAACGTGGTAAGTCACCTAGACGCAAAAACAACTTGTACCACTTCTAGGCAAAACTTGAGTCCCCGGGACTAAAGGAGTTTAACCTTTTAGTGAGTCGGGGATCACCAAAGATTTGCCAAAACTTTTCTAGTTGGTGGTTGAACCAACCCATCTGAAAAATATTGGTCAAATTGGATCATTTCCCCAATTTTGGGGTGAAAATAAAAAATATTTGAGTTGCCACCACCAGGTAGTTTTTAGGGCGATTTTTGGTTGCCACCAGTTTTCACCAGTGCATCTTGGCTACCGGACTCCACGTTTCAGTCGCAACAAGGCCCAATCCAATGCAGCACGTCCTTCCTGCAGGCCAATCTGGGAGACTTTGGACCGTGGCCATTCGATGCATGGAAAAGATGACAAACATATGGATTCTCCCAAATGGTGGTGAAAAATAGTGATTTACCTTGGTAGAATCATGTCACAAATCAGTACAGATGTCTTGTCTCGGCTCCTGTGTTGGAGTTTCTGTATCCAGCATGCGACACCTAGGTTCGCAAGTGGATAATTCAAACTTTAAGATATGTGGAACTTGATGGTTGGCACAGTCATCCTTATCCCCACTTTTATGCGAATCATCGTCACCAAAGGTGCGGTACAACTGCCAACAAAACTACGTTTGAAGTGACCATCGAAATCAGAATCACAGCAGAGTCACAAATGTGCAGAACAATTGCGTCATTTGTTGAGTTTCACAGTTTCACTTACGGCATGGGCAGAAAACTGTTTTTTGGCATGAACATGTTCTTGTGAAAAAACGATTTTTGCCTGAACCATTGAGGAGTAGTTGTCTTTTGTCGAATCAAAACATGCTTTGCATCTTCTCACTAGTGCTTGCTGGTGGCTTAGTAGGAAATGAGGACTACCCAGGTTTATTCCTTCCTCGTCTACAATTCGCACCAGTCGAACCATTGAGCTCTGCTGCCATTGCTTTGTTCTCTTCTCTCGGAACTCATCGATGAAGACAATATCCTGGCAATCAAAAGTTGAACGCAAAGACGCCCTTCCATGCATTGCTAATTCACCTCGCTCGGCACGCGCATCACTCCAAACCGTCCCCTGGGAAATTGCTGGTATGCGCAGCAGCTACTGGCCCGAAAAAGGTGACCAATTTGAGGATAGTTGCTAATTCATCTGCCGTGCTTCAAATAGTGAGGTATATATACTTGGAACCCATATGACCTCTATTTTTGAAGGTCAACCCCCCAAAACACCGCCTTGTCCAATCAAAACAAGGGTCATTTGGGTTCTAGGTATATATACATCCAGATCTGGAAAAATGCCATGCAGAAATTCGCGCATGTGTTTTTTTGAGTTTCATCAAATCGAACTCATCTGCATAGTTACAAATTACAAATCAAGTTTGATAGCGACATGCAACTTGCTACAAAGATGTATATAGATATGGAAGCTTTGTTTACAATGATGATTCCTTGGAAGAAAGTCTTGGACATTCTGAGATTATAGGGCAAGTTCATGGTGAATTATCTTATCGTTTTAGACCCAAATCATCCCAAATCTATCAAGTTGGTAGGCAAGTACCTTTCCTTCTTGATGCAGGGTTTCTCCCAAATCCCATGTGTCAAGCTGAAGCTACCTCGTCAAGGACGGCCAGCACCGACTCTTCCTGTTTTGGTGGCTTGGTAAAAGCCGGGACGGAAATGAGAACATCATGCCAAATCCCAACCATCTGTTGTGGTTGTTGCTGTTGCTGTTGCTGTTGCTGTTGCTGTTGCTGTTGCTGTTGCTGTTGCTGTTGTTGTTGTTGTTGTTGTTGTTGTTGTTGTTGTTGTTGTTGTTGTTGTTGTTGTTG
>DF241902.1:0-40096 GCA_000507305.1 Breviolum minutum Mf 1.05b.01 | reverse complement strand
TACACCCTGGAAGATTAACATGGAACCTGAAAATGATGGTTTGGAAGATGATTTTCCTTTTCAATTGGGTGATTTTTAGGTTCCATGTTAATCTTCCTGGGTGTAAAAACGAGAACCTCCCTGAAACTAACATAGCAACTGAAAAGTCGGTGGTTGGAAGATGCACTTCCTTTTTGGATAGCCTATTTTCAGGGGACAGGGTAGTTTCAGGGAGTGTGATGGTACAGCAAAAAAAAGGAGAGATGTTTCTTTGGGATATGACTTATTAAGCTTGATTTCATCTGTGATTTGGTGCTATGCATATCAAAGTAAAGTGCTTGTTTATTAGATATCTTTGTTGAGAATGTCGGTTCCCATCCATTTCTCTGGGAACATTTCATCCAATAAAATATGACTTTCCGGGACATGTCACATGAACATGTAGCCAGATTCCAACCATCTCAAATGGATTCATAGATGAAATCTTTGCTGAATATGGAAACTGTTTCAAACGTCCAAATTCCTATCAAAAGTGGCCCTGCTACCATCCAGAAAAGGGACCGTGCAATAGATGGGTTGAACTCTTCCCGTCTTTGGGTGAGGGTTGTTCAGCATTTCTGGTACACCCCCGAAAACTAATACGACAGTTGAAAAAGAACCATTTGAAGATGTATTGCCTATTAATATAATAGTTATTTTCCATTGTAAGCAGGTTACCCCTGAGGTTATATCATCCAACGCACTATCTTACAAAGTTCCATGCAAAGCCTATGATAGAGACGGAAAGATTTGCTCTTGAATTTCTTTGAATGTTTACTTGGATTTGCCAAACGTTTTTCTGGAAAAAAAAGTTCCAGAAGACCATGTTCCCAAATGGTGTTTTTGAAATTCCATAGGGAAAAGTCAGAGATCACCTGAAAAGCAAATCTCTTGTAACATATTTACATATGTTTTGTGTTGTCCCCCTTCCCAGCGATAGTGACCACAAGCATCATTACCTGTTTTCTAGGTGATACCTTTCCCCTTTATTGCCTTCAGTTACTGACAAGTACTGGAAAGGGGGACAACCCACATAATTTTCTAGACTCTATCTAATCATCTCTGTTTTTCGAACCAGTTGAATCCAAAGTTGTGAATTTTCTCATATTTTGCCCCTGGGACGCGGACCCAACGAAAGCGAAACTCGGAGACTGCTGGGGTGTCTTCCCTGGCAACAGAAAGACGTGGGAGATGAAGGAAAGAGGATGGTACCACCTATGTAAACATGATATTAATTATATATGTATATATATATATATGTATGTATGTATATGTGACAAGTATAATAATAATGAATAATGATAAACATGCTATGAATCACAGAGAATACGAATGATAATGATAATAATAATAGTAAATATCATCATCATCATCATCATCATCATCATCATCATCATCATCATCATCATCACCATCATCACCATCATCATCATCATCATCACCATCACTCTCATTATTATCTTCAGCATCATTCAGGGTGTGGCCCTAAAAATGCTTTCTGGGGGGTTCCTCAAGTTTGACACGACTTTCATCTCGACCTTCCGTTTTTTTTCCACATCCCAAGTGACCAATGGCTTTCAGCAATACAAATGATTGGCTTTGTAAGCATTCCCGGAAGATAAGAACAAACATAATATCCAAATCATTTTGCCTGTGTTTACATTGGCTTGATGGTTTTAATTTTAACATCACCAAAAATAAATATGTTCACCCCAACCAACTGGTCAACTGGTCACTGTTGATTTGTTTACCAACCGAGATGCAGGAAGAGTTCACAATTGCGACGTCGGTAGCGCTGTAAAAACCTCTTCTGTCGGAACGCGACGCGGAAAAGCTTGGTGGAAGTGGAAAAAATTGAAGATTTCCAAGGCCTATGAAAAGATGAAACGAGGTTACACAATACGTAGTTTCTTTTCGCATCCAAACCAAAAAAATCAAACAGTTGCAACTTCCGATAATGTTTCATAACAACTGGGTGATGCTCAACCCACACCTGGTTGCTCATTTGCTCGATTTGCTCGTCATTTAGTAAGGAAAATGGTTATCTGAACCGCTCATGAATGCTCATCATGAGACTTGCACAGCCCAGTGATAAGTTCCTCATGTTGGTGGTTGAACCAACCCCTTTGAAAAATATGCTCGTCAAAATGGGAATCTTTCCCATAAATCGGGGTGAAAATTAAAAAATATTTGAAACCACCAGCCAGATACGTATATTCTAAGTTTCAAGTCAGGAAACGCCCCTCATTCTGAAACCTCACTTTCTGCCTCTCATAGTCCAAACCGCCGACTCATTGGGTTTTCTGGGGAGCCCTTCTTGATAACCAATAGATTTGCACTCCTTCAAACCTTCAAAAAATTGGTAAGACAAAACAAACCATAAGTACCCAAACCAAAACATCTCAACCAGCCAAAAGGAAAGCACAAAACAAATCTAAAACAACTCTTCCAAAAGAACCACCACCACCACCACCGCCGCCACCGCCACCGCCACCGCCACCGCCACCGCCACCGCCACCACCACCACCCCCAGCAACAACAACAACAACAACAAAGAAAGATCCGCAAAAGACTTACCACCTTAAAACTTTCAAAAAGAGAGGAACGTTTCGACTTCCATCACCCGTCATCACTTTGGAGCTCCGCACTGTGAAAGGTCCAAAGAATCCAACCACACGACATGAGTCAAAGGCTTTACCTGCCCAACAAATAAATCCAGGGTCAACTCTTCAACGTCGCTTTTCCCTCCACGAAAATGACTTGATTCCACTCCCACCGAAAAAGAAAGGGAGGACGGTGGTTGAAGAAGTAGATGGTGCAATTGGTGAAATTGGAATATAAAGATTTCACTAACACTATGGTGGAATATACATGATTTTCTTTTGGAGGGGGTGGCGAGCTGGAAAAAAGTGGCGGTCACTTGACTTCTCTCTTGGATTCCTTTCTTCAAGGACAACAAGGTTGGAGGGTTGGAGGTATGACCTTCCTGGTGCTGGAAATTCTTGAAAAAAGGGAAACAGGGTAGTTGGACAAACATCATTTGGGTGTTTCCAAAAGTACGGGTACCCCAAAATGGATGGTGAAAATACTGGAAAAACCTATTAAAATGGATGATTTGGGGGGAAAACCCACTATTTTGGGAAACATCCATTTCCATTGAAAAGATGGAATTTCATTCGCAAATATTAGCAAATGTCTCTTCAGGTAGCGGGGAGTATATACCTTTGGGTAGAGTTCCGGTGCCCAAAGTTAGAATTGGCTTCAATTGTCAGTCCTTGTATTTTTTTCCACGCTCGTTCTTCCCCTTCAAAAGGTGTTTTTGTTTGCCATGTTTTTTTCCTTGTGTGTGAAAGATGCTATCCTCTCCAACAAAAAAAATCTTGATTAGGATGGGAGTTCTCCCATCTCAAACATGGACCTTCCAAAGGGTACCTTAGAAATGCTTCATGAAAAACCTTCATCCCTGCTGTCAACTCTTCCTAGGTGCAAAATGGCATCCCCCCATTTGTTGGTGAGGCTTTATGGATCCCGGGATCCCGGAGCTTCACGGCATTCAAGGGATGGAAGTTATGATGAGATGTCTAGCTGGAGAATGGCAAGGGACCCTTTGAAGTTTTTTTTTCGTCAATGGTGACTGATGCTACCAGAGGAAGGGCTAGGTTTTTCCAGTAGGAAAAGCGATATTCAAAGGGAAACTGAATCACTGCTAGATTAAGATGCAAATGAAAACTTCCATTCTTCAAGAGTGAACACTTTGTTGAAAAAATTATGATGGGATCCTGCTTGAGATTTACTCTTCGCCTTGCACACTGAGAGGAGGAAAACACTCACTCCCAAGGTCGCTATTGCTGGTAGAATTCTGACTCTGGGTGAAGTCTTTATAAACACACGTAAGAATCATAGTTATTATTGTGAAAGAAGTTCAACGTATTTTTTGTATTGATTCGGATTGGAAAGTTTATTGGAAGTTCATGATTATGAGCTATATGTCCACCACCAACTTACCTGATGCTATTCACTTATGATTTTTCAAACCCAAACTGCAAGGAATGGTGAGTCAAACGAGAACGCCTTGCCAAAGAGGCACAAAACACATAAGATTGAAAAATCACACCCCTTTTCATCACATTTTCTATCTTTCATGTCTCAATACCTCGCAAATCAGCACAAACTTTTCTTACTTCGATTTGGTTCTGCACCTTGCGCGGCATCTCTGTGAATAAGGACCTGGGTGCACATGCCCCGCAGAAACGTGCTCATCCAAGTTCAGTCCGAAAATCAATGAGTAAAACCACCACGAAGATCCCGCGGTCTCTGATGTCAAAAGTCCCGGCACATCTTTTCGAAAGGGGTTGGTTTCAGTGACAAACACTTCATCACGAAGATCCACTTCAAAGTTGATGACCATTCAAAACTGCTTGGTGCGGTGCTCAACCCACACCGAAGATTGCAACCCTTAAAGCTCATCATTTAGTAGGAAAACATGGGAACCATCCATGGTCATCCTTTGCAAAAATCATGAAGCACTGCCCAGAAAACGATGTTTCATCCAAACGCACCTTTTCAAAACGCGCAAAAATTGAGGGACAAAAAATGGGAAGCTAAGAATCTGGTTGTTTTGAAGAAAATGTTTCTCAACGTTTGAAAAAGAATCTCAACTTTCAGGCCGTATATAAAAAAAAACACCATCATTCACGGCTTTGCAAGGTTCATGTTCCCCCTAAAAACATCACCCTGAAACAGGTCCTGTCAGACATCATTCAGAAGCCCCTAATAAGCCACAACGCCAACGCCACGAAGCCGAAAGGGACAAGAAACGCATCCGAAGCGATACGAGGGTCAGGTGGTCCCAAGGACACGGTGCCCAAGATCACCTCTTCAGCATCGGTGTCCCAAAATCCAGCGGGGAATCCCCGTGTTTTTCAAGGGAACCAACCAAAAAAACAACAACAACCAAAAACATCAAAACCCACCACATCAAAACCCACCCAGTTTTTTTGTGTGAAAAAATATAAACCTTCGGAAACTTGGAACCAAAAAAAATGTGGGACTTTTTACATCAACTAATATCATTTTTCCAATTCTGACCCACCAAAATGCTCCAAATCGACTCTTTGAAACGTCTGTTTTTTTGGGGGTCCAAGATCTAATTCGGTGGGACCAATCATCAATTCGGTAGGTCTCCCCATCCTGGTTTCATTGACTGGTTTCTATCCTTAAAAACTATTTGGTAGGATGAAAATGCCGAAATGCCTCGAGGTGGGCATTTCATTATCATCCCTACCCGTCAACTCTTTAGGTGTGTGGGTACAGTCGTCACCACGTTGGGTTGAGGCTTTCAACCTTTTTTCTCTACCAAACCCAACGGTTTTGGATGATGAAGATCCTGATCCCTTTTTTCAAGGTTCTTGAAAAAGGTCTCCATTTGGAATCAAGTTGGGTCATTTTGAACCTCTTCAACTATTGAAGTTCCATGGGATTTGTGGTGTTTGAACTCAGTGGCCAAGGCCGGCCAGCCAAGTTGAAGAAGCCACATTTCCACAAATACACCCCAGAAAATCCACATTTTTCGATACCAAAAACGGCCATCTTTTTTAAAGCCGGAGGAGGAGTGGAGTCCACCTTTTTTCCAAGCGGCCCATATCATTTTGGGTATATATATATATATATATATATCCAGCCGTTCGTTTTGTAGGGGGTAAAAGTCCATTCTAGGTGTACCAACACCTGATATTCGCTTCATTGTAGAGGGAAATTGATCGATCCATCATGTTGCCAAACAAAAAAATCACACCTTGGCTTTCATGACATCCGCAGTAGGGATGAGAATCACCTGGAGGTAAATGGCAGTGGAGCACCCCTTGGTGGATCAACTGTTGGCAGTTTCACTACTTGTTGTTGATGGCTGGTACTTTTGGGGATGTACACTAGACTCTAGACACTTTAATATGTAAGAACACGTTGAATTCAGGAATTATGTGTGGAAGGATCCGCTCACATTTGCAGGTAATCACTACAGTATATCCATTCATCAATTCAAGCTTTCTGCTGAAAATATCATTGTCAATTCTAAGCGTAACCATGTAACAATTCTTGAAAACACAACGGTTTCATTCAACACTTCAACAGGTACAAAATGGGCCCCTACTAGTTATAAATGAAGTTATGACCCCTATAGATGGCCTATGGATGGAGTTACATATTATATATTTTTTAACCTACTTGCAACTGGCAGGGGCCCAGTGTAGGCATCAACCCCTCCCCACCTCGTCTCGCAAAGAGCCTGCGATGGTGGACAGTTCCAAGCCCCGGAAATACAAGGGGAGATTTCTAACTGCGAAATTATAGGAACAACAGTATAGTGTGGGGGTTTCCTAAAATGGTGGTACCCAGCAACCATGGGGTTTTCCTACCAAAAAGCATCATTTGGGGGTGGTTTGGGAGTACCACCATTTAAGGAAACACCCATATGGAAAATGGATGACAATTTCACTAAGTTGGAAACTTTATGACATGAATCCTTCTTGAATTGTGAAGTATTTGGTTTGGTTGTTTGAAGCCACTAGGATGATTTGTCATCGTAGAAACCCCTACGAATCATCATCAGTTCGTACGAGTTCTGAAAAATCGGAGTCAAATTGGACATCTTCCCGGGAAAAGGGATGAAAACAGGAATCACTTCGGGACCATAAGTGGGGCAAACAGGTTTTCTTATGAATGCCCTGTGTGATGTGTTTCATTCCCAAAAGAGGATTGTGGTTGATTGATTAAACCATCCATTTTCCATTTTTAGTTTCCTTTTTCTTACAGGTGGACATGTTCATCAAATATTCCTTCCGGTGCATGATCCAAAAATCAGCTTTCAGTTTGGTCATGTCTTTTCGGAGGGGAAATCGTACCTGGCTGGTCGTACTATTAGGGTAATTCTGGAGAAGGCATATGTCCCACCCAAAGCGGCAAATGTGAAGTTGTAAACTCTGATTGGAAAACGTAAGCGGGATTTTTGTTCATCCGTTTCTACATAATTGGGTATCAATCTGGAAAATCAAAACCAAATATTTACCTTAGGAAAGAAATGGTTATTTAAACTTTAAACCAGTTCCATCCATTTAAAACTAGTTGGCTTTGGACTTCCAGATGTATGTATATATATATATATATACATCATACATATATATATATATATATACATCATACATTATATATATAAACCATAGTATGAAACCATTTGTTGGATCTATTTGGAACACGCATGCAAAAAAAGCTCCCGAAAGGTCGGTCGTCGGTCCACTTTCTTCCCAATTCCACCTTCCAGCTCGGGGGAGATCACCGAGGCCTCACTGCTGGAGGAATTCAACTGATGGATTCCTACCATTCGTGCGCCATTGAACTACTAGTTATGTTACAAATATGTTTTAAAAAAAACATGGTAAACACCAAAATGAAGTCCACAAATATTTGAGGGGTGAAAACCCGGGCCCCTGAAACGAACAGTCAGTTGAGTGAGTGAAAACCCCGGAAAATTGATTGGTTGGAGTCGATGACGGCTTCCTTTTGCCAGTTTTCTCAGGTAAAAAGAAGGGATGGAATCAAATGATTACTCAGCTCGAACGGTGTAGGATGTCGCAAAAATAACATGACGCTTTTTGGACATGATGGCAAAATGGGCTGTATCTATATTAATCCTTTTTGAAACCCTGAGTTCGCACCTGGAATCTAAAGTTCACAAAAATCCGTCTTTCTGACTGGTAGCCTCCCTGAAACTAACAGTTCGCACCTGAAACACTGGGGTTGGTTCAGATGAGTTTCCTTTTGGGTTTCGGCCTATTTTCAGGGGCGAACTGCTAGTTTCAGGGAGGGTAAATACGACTACCAAATCTTGCAATCTTTCCCCTATAAAGGGGTAATTAATGCCTTCGGACTCATCCCGCGTTCGTCCGAGAACCGTCCCAGGGTGTGATGTTTCCGGTTGGAGCCAGTTGAAACATCTGAAAATGTTGGATTCGGATGAATCGATTCCATCCGAGTTGAAAAAATTTCAGAGTTGAAACATATGTGTGTCTCAAATTGGATGAAATTCCTTCGGGGGAAAAAATCAACAATTGTCCATGGCAAAGGGATGAAATTAGATGAAATTGGATCATTTCCCAGAAACCTGCGGGGGAGAAATGAACAAAAACTGACTTGAAATCTCACCAAATAGACTTTCAAATGCAAAGCATTGACTGCTTTGATTGGAACCACAAAAGCCTTTCCACCTTGTTAATCTTCCCCAAATGGTGGCTTAATGGTGATTTTACCATGATAAAATTCCTAAAAATTCACCTTAAACTTAAACAACAAAAGGATATCATCTAAATCGAAGTGACTTGGTTGCTTTGGGAAGTTGCCAAATCATACACAGCGGATCCTCACTTCGGAGTTGTCTCCTTCAAGTATCTGTAGAAAACTTTAGTAAGATTCATATCTTTTGAGGTGATGCAAACCCTGGTTGAAATCCAACAAACATTAAACAAATCATTCAAACATCAACAATATCTATACACCATCCATTTCGGCCCCAAGAAAAAAAATACATCTTCTCAAATCTTCCCAAATCCCATCTTTCTTTCAAGGGACCCGAAAAAACCGCTTGGGGTTGTTGGGTTCCTTTTCGGGACATCACCCTGAGGTTCCCTGACATGCACTTGTGCCAGGAGAAACAAGGATAAATCCCAATCTTTACACCTCACCATTTTCGAAGGGTTCCAACCCAAGTGGAAATTTGGCAGCATTTTTTTTTCCGTTTTCGTTTTTTTGGGTTGTGTTCGGGAATGTCCCTGTTTCTGGCAAGTGGAAAAAAAGACGGACCGTTGTTTTTTAAGGTTTGTTTAGGTGGTATGTGCGGGGGAGGGTCAATTCTGCAGGATTATGAGAGCTTGAAGCCTTGTTTGGGAATCCGGTTCTTAACCAAAACAGGATTGCATGGGATGTTAAATAAAGTTTTACTTTTCTCGAGCTAGGCATATTTCAGCAACAGTATGGTTGACACCAAGCCAAACCATCTATTATCAGCAGATGACTTCAACATAAGATTTAAACGCAGAACTGTAACGAGGGAACATTCTTCACTCATCCTGGTCGATGGGTTGGATTGAAACAACTGCGATTTAGAAGAAAAGCACCCTAGATGAATATGAATCAAAACTGGCCTTTTTTTGACATGAAAATAACTATATAACACCAAAAAAAAACAACTACCAAACTTCTGAAGTGAACCCTTTTTACTGTAAAACAAGAAGATCATCATCATCATCATCATCATCATCATCATCATCATCATCATCATCATCATCATCATCAATGGCAAATTCTACTTCTATCTCCAATTTCTCAATATGAAATCTCATCTTGCGCCCTTCTTCGCCGAAACTCCACTAAAGGGCCACACCGAAAATCACAGCTTTCTACCATAGGCAAAAACCACTTGGAACACCTCGCCGCGGCTTGGATCTTCGTCAAATAAGTGGGTTTCCCTCCTAAAAAAAATGCAACAATTCTGGTGGTGATTGGTGCTGGGTAGGCCGCCAAGGTGCATGTTTTTTTGGAGTTTGATGTCCAGGGTATCTGAGATATCCAAACTGTAAAGAAAAGTGTACTTCAGTGAAGTACCAACATATGATTTGGGGAACATGATGAAAAATACTTTACCAGAATTTTCAGATAGGATTTGAAAATTGGGAATCCAATTTTTGCTTCATGTTGTCTTTTTTTTGGTCGGACAGTTCAGGGGTTTTCAAACGACTCCTAGTTTCCAGGTGGTAGGCATCACACTCAACAACCGATTCCCTTCCCAATTTCTCATCCACCCTGCTAAAACACAAGGGGGCACCCCCACAAAAAGCAGGCCGACTACTAAGACACTGTTCATGAATACCATCATAATCATCTCGTATTCCTTGAATTGCTTAGTGTGGCTGATAAAATGATCCCGAAACAATGCCCAAAACTCGTGGATTCCGGCGGAAAAGCTTTCCCTCAACATGTCCCATTCCTAGGAATTGACCGAAGATTCAAATCCCCAAGTCACCAAACCCACCAATGGAAGCGGTCCGAAAAACGTGTTTTTTTCCAACTGGAAATTTAAAAAAAACGCACCTGTCTTGACATTTCTTGTCGATCTTTTTACAAATCTTTCGAAAGCCTCGAGATTGCCGACATAGGCCGGTCGAGTCTGCTTGTCATGGGAGACGACCGTGGGCCGATAATTGAAAAAGTTGAAGGTCGCAGGGGACAAAACATCAAATCAGTGCATATCCCCAAAGCATCTCTTTACTCTTGAGAACCGAAGTTCCAGAATTATTCCGGAATATCGCACTTCCAGGAAAGACTCCTGGAAGTGGCTCATTTAGCTGTTGATAGTTTTTTGGTGCAACCAGGAATTCTCCTTCTGTGTTGCGAGACGAAAAGATCTTAAAAATGGCTGGAAACGCTTTCGGAAAGCTCCCTGATCACAAAATCGTGAAATAACAAGGTGGTTTGGGGGGAATTCGGTCACCCGTCATGTCATGAGTGGTCTTTCAAACGGTTCAAAACGAAGTTTCTGATGGAGAAAACACCCAAAGAATTGTGAAAACGTCGGAAATCATGCAAAGATTCCCTTTGAGGATTATCCGGTTAGCCAAAATCGTGGTACAGTGCAGGAACCACTAGGGTAAAACCCACAAATATGTACAATGTAACACCAATTCGGAAATATCCTCGTCATTTGGGGCTACCCCCTGTTTTGACCACCAAAAATTTTCCCTCGAAGAATTCTTTTGCGACAAAAAAAAGTCATTTCGGCAGCTCTTCAACGCCTTCCTGGTTCATGTTCCAAAATTCCAACAATTCGATGTAGTCCTGACAGATGTGGTAGGGATAAACCAAAAAAAAAAAACGACCAAGAAAAATATTGTCAAATCTTTGCTCCATTTTTTTGTGAAATTCTGCACCCCCGAAAATGAACGAATGTCGACCCTGAAAAGGGAACCATTTCAAAAGGACATGTCATCTTCCAACCATTGATTTTCAGGGGATATGTTAGTTTTTCGGGGAGTAAGTTGAAATTTTGTGCCAAAGATTGAAGTCTCCAGTGCTTGTTTTGCTTTTTGCCATCATCATCATTTCCATTGGAATCACATCGAAACACCATCATCTTCATTGTGAGGATTTGTTTGTTTCCGTTACTATCATCATTATTCACTACGGTTGGTGGAAGAAATCCTGCACTGGTTGATGTTGTAAATATCCCATTATTCACAAGGTTTTATATATCCCAGGTGGTGCAGGATTTCTTCCATCAACAGTATCTGTAGTGAAACCAAGTCCAGATTGAGTGTTGAAGTATCCCGCCCTTCAACAAAATTTGCCAATCAGAGCCTAATGCTGAATCAAAATCATCCGTTGATAAATCATCTTTCTCAAACAGTCCTACATGCCTATGTTAGTTAAACGGCATCACGTGTCAATTAATATCTCACCAATCTCAACACCGTTTTTTTTTCCGAAGAATTCAACTCCATAATCCTTTTTTCTTCTTGAAAATTACGGAACGACGGTTGCGAAAAAAAGGAAAGGATCACCCCAAATCAATGATGATGATTCTTTCCATTCAAGCAAATTTACTGGGGAATTCTGCCACCCCTAAAAAACCATTCTGACAATTCGATTATTAGATTCCTTGGCTACTTTTCACCTTGCCAGTGCTCAAACCCCAGAGCCGAGCAAAGCTCATTGTGTCGAAAGTTCGCCATCACGGCTCATGAATATACTCAAACAACCACACCTTCGTCAGATTTTCAACCATGTTTTTATTTTGAATTCAAGTCCATTTTTTGCCCCCTTGATAATCTTGAGGAAGTGAAGGGGTTGTCATCCTTATCTAGAGTTTACCCTTCGGCATGTTCAAAATCCAACTCCATAACATCCACAAAAAAACCTACCGCAACTCACAACTAACACACCAAACAAAAACTGAAGACACCCCCCAAACAAAAATAAAACCAGCAAACCAACCAAGCAAGGTAAAGAAAAAACCAACCAATCAACGACGAATCGACGAATCGACTCCAACCTCCACCAAGACCAAAAGTCGATCTCGTGTCACCTGAAGAGGCCTCGATGTGCCATGCTAAAGGTGGCACATGGGGATGTGCATTAGAAAGGCGAGATTCAAGTGCTACGAAACAGGTTTCAACAAGGGCAAAGCTGGAAAACACGGCTGAAACATCTCATGGATACGAAAACCCCCATGAAAAACGGACCAAAAGACTCTCACCCGACCATCCCCCCAAAAAAAAACAACACCACCTGCACTTCCCAACTTGTGTCACATTGGGTAGACCAACCCTCAAACATGTTCTTTTTTCCCTGGTGATTTAAGCCATGGGGCACCTTTTCCACGACAGATTCCGAAATTTCTTAAGGAATGGATTCCCCCAAAATATGACTCCTCAAGATTGGTGGGTTTTTTGCCACCCATTTTTTCAAAAAATATGCGCAGCCGTCAAATTGGATCATTTCCTGAGGGAAACTCGGGGTGTTTTAATGAAAACACAAAAGACTCCCAGGACATCTTTTCTTTGGTAATTCTTTGTCATATCCAGCTGTTTCTGCCAAAAATCAATCATTCAAACAGCCATGAATTCTCTACGGCCATCTCCGAGGAACAAGGGTGAGCGTTTCTGAAGCATGTAGCGGATCTCACCGCCAATGGTCTGCAGGGTACGACATGACTGTCGTTTTGGGGGTTGATTTGACGGAATGATGGGGATTAAACATTTGGTCTAAACTCTCTGTCTCATCCCGAGATCCTGTTGACGAAAAGAAGGCTTTCTTACCTATAGTTACTAGTTAAAGTTAAGGCCTTCTTACGAAAAGAAGGCGTTCTTCTCCAGATTTCTTGACAAATCACCTAGTTACTAGTTTCAAGCCACTTGAAAAATAGGCTTGTCAAAGTGGAAATCTTCCCGAATTTTCGGAGGTGAATCTTAGAAAACAAAAATGTTTCAAAACCACGAGACCTTTTTTTTTTAGTCGCCCTGAAGATTGAGTCAATCAGATTTCCCTGAGGATTGCTTAAAATGACTTTAAAAAAGTAGCAATGTTTGAAACCACCAATTCACTAGGTCACTTTTCGTTGGTGCTTTCCATGGTCGTCATCTTGGAAAGAAAAATCCGTTGCCAGTCACGATATGGCCTCAACTTTGCACCCAACCAACCCGAAAACTCAACAAAACACCAACACAAAACAAACAAACCAGAAAACGTTGTTTTTTTTGCGTACATATATATACATATCTATATGTGTTTCTTGTGACCCTTCTTTTGTTGTGTGTTTCATATGTCATGAATTGTTGTGAAACCCCAATTTGACAATGTTGACGCCTCAGCTTGGAGCTCAGCATAACCGCTGATCTTGGCCAACTGTTGCCTCGCTGTTAGGGACATAGCCAGTTGGTGGTTGTTGTTGTTTCTGGTTCCCTTAATAGGTGGTAGGTTATATATAATGCCATTATAATGTCCCAAATTGGAAAATGTTTTTTCGACAAGTTTTGATGCGGTGATGTTATTTTTTCAGAATTCTTCCAGCAAAAAGAGAACAGAAAAAACATGTGCGGAAATAACATGAAATGACGGGGTAAAAAAAAAACAACTCAATGGTTGTTTCTGGTTCCCATAAAAGGTGGGATCAGTAGCATGTAATTCCGCAGAAGGGGATGACACCCACCAAGATGATGATTGAGACAAGCGGTTGAGCCAAACGCCGATTTGAAAAATATACTCCTCCAAAATGGCTTCATCGTTCTCTATGGTTAAACCACCCAGTGTATATGCATATCATATCTGCCCTCAGCTGGTGACAAGGAGATTTCAGCCACAGTTACAAAGGCTAATCTCTAACTAGGCATTACAGGCTCCTGGTGATGGAAACTTTTTGAAGGATTGACCATTCCAAACTTTAAAAAACACGTTGAATTCAGAACCCTTCATGCTTCATCGTTCATTTTTACAACTGCGGGTTTTTTGGCGTATCATAGCCAAATGCTCGATTTTTTTTTTGAGTATTGGCAACCCTTTAGAATTCCGACGCCACCCAAACACCAAGCACGGTATACTGAGTATACTGTATACTTGTCATACCTGGAACCAACATCGTTAAAAGTACGGGGGAAGGTGTGGGATTATGATGCACCAAAGGAGATTGGTTTAATTAAGTCTTGACTACCCTCTCCCTGAAACTCACAGTTCGCCCCTGAAAATCATGGTTTCCAAGAAGGAATCTCCAAACTTCCAGTGGTCTATTTTCAGGGGTAAACTCGCTGTTAGTTTCAGGGAGGGTAAACCCCAGATTTTAATCCGGTCAAAACAAGCATATCATGAGATGCTCCCCCCCTTTCCAGGTTTATTTTCCTTCAGGGACGCAATCGTGACGAGTTCCAGTTGGTGAAAAATTGGATCCCCAAACCTAAAAATGTATAAAAACGTTTCACAGGTGACGCGGCAATATCCTGGGAAGGGGTGTGAACTCAATATATATATATATATATATATCATCAACTATACCACCATTTCCTTGATGCTTTATGCCCGAAAACTAACACGACGACTCGCTGGAAAAACCGACCATGAATGAGTCGATGTATCTCCCTGTTGTTGGAGATGGTGATTTTCCAGCGATCGCCATGGTGGGTGTTTGGTGGGTGTAAAATGCTCGTGGCATCGGGTAAAGCCAAACCACTCATCACCTTTACCACACCTCAAGGATTCTCGGAGTTTGCTTCGTTCATCACCTCAAGGTGTTGCATCTGCGATGGAAAAGTGTGTTGCTATGATACGTTCCCAAAAAATCCTACATATTGAGAAATGTTCCAAAGAGGTGCTACATTCCGTTGAAATACTTGATTATGAACAGGCTTTCTCTCTCTCAAAAGGTGTATTGAAAAATGAACAAAACAAAGCAATGACTTGGATTCATGGTACCAGTAATTAGCAGAAACGTACCATGGAATTCCAATGAAATTTTGGCAGAAACTGGGTAGTTTCTATGGAAAATTGGGTAGTAACCAGTAATTTCCATGGTAGTTTCCATGACGAATTCCCCCTTCAAATTTCACTGCTGAGTAGTTTCTGGAAAAACTTCAATCCAAATGGCAAAAAGCATCCCTGCGATGCGGCTATGTGCGTGCCCATTCGCCCAATTTCCAGTTATCTGAAAATATGGCAGGGGTACACCTTGAAGCATCTCCATCATGTTCAAAAAAACATGGATAAAAATGGTAAAAATACATACCTGAAATTACCTGATTTCCAAAGCATCACTTGCAGGAAACCCTCCCTAAAACTAACAGCTCGCCCCTGAAAGTCAATGGTTGGAAGATGACATTTCCTTTTGGGACCCGGCCTATTTTCAGGGGTAAACTCGCTGTTAGCTTCAGAGAGGGGAGTATGTCATATCCCATTTTCATTGCGGAATCCCATCTCCATACAGTGACTCAAGAGATGATTGATGTTGACCATAGTCAGTATTAAAAGTATATCTGGAAACAAAGTGAACAACGGTTCAAGGCAGCACTCATCTCATGCACACGTGGGGTATTAGCGTCAATTAACCTGAAGATTTGATTCACAAGATTCATTCTTCCGTAAGTTGAAAAAGTATGTGCTAAACATGCCGCTGGTAACAGGTGGGAGCTGCCAGAAATGTGATCAACGTCAACATATTTGATTGACCACAACCAGTTCATCATCTTCACAATGTTCCTTTCTTCCTGTGCAACATTAACCCCCCCACCCACCTGCAAAAAAAATACAAAACAATCTCTTTCAAATGAAAAGGGGTGTCTTTGTTTGAACTTCCCAATTTTTCTTTCAGAAAATCCCATGGATTTTTTTTCCAACCAAAAGACCTGCTGGGGGATTTGTTGCAGGCCTTTCGATGCAAAAGGAAACAAAATCTCCATTCCAATCTTCTCCCAAATTGCTGGGTGAATGATGGTGAATTGAAGCTACCTTGGGGATCCAATCCGTGAACCAAAAAAATCTATCAACTCAACAGATCCAAGCCGTGGACCGAAAAAACACAACCCATCTCCCCAACGACCAACCGGGAAGCCCCCCGGACGTTTGATGAGACCTTTCAACTCCTGGTAGGTACCAAAAAAAAAGGTTGGAAATGATGGAGATTCTCAAAAATCGGCAGCCTAAAGATGGTGAGTTCCTAA
The DNA here is from genome assembly GCA_000507305.1 of Breviolum minutum Mf 1.05b.01. Classification (NCBI taxonomy): domain Eukaryota; class Dinophyceae; order Suessiales; family Symbiodiniaceae; genus Breviolum; species Breviolum minutum. Next base: position 23,834 of record DF241902.1, on the reverse strand, counting down.
AATCATCCGGACAGAAATTCGGGCAAAAAATCCTAAACCTGAATGATCACTAAGTTTTGAAGGGGATTTCCTTACTGCTAAACCACCATTTTGGGTGACTACTCGGCGGTTTGGTTGCCATAATTTGCCTAGAATCTTGTAGTGCTTTTTCCATGCCTGGGATGACATGTTTTTCTTCGTAGGCAAAGCTACACCGTGCCATCACCTGCCTTTCTCAGTAGCCAAAAATTGTCCGGGAAAGTTACTAAAACATTAGCCATAACCAACAATTTGTTCCCATACAAATCCATGCTCCAAGCTCATCCAATTTCGCCATCCTTCCCAACAAACCCTGAAAATAAATCACCCCACCAAGGTCAAACAAAGCTTCAGCCGCCCAAATCTGCGCACCTTGTAGGCCAAGTAAAAGTTACGATATCTTGGATGCGCTTCCGCATGACGTCGGATCTCCTGGCGATTTTCTGGGGGGGGCAAACTCTCCCATGAGGGGGTCGATTGTGGTTAAGAGCCAAACCCCTGATGGCACAAATTAAGAGATGATGATGGAAAGACAATATGGAAAAAATGCCCTGACACTAACAGCCAGTGAAAACCTGAAAATAGACCTTTTTGCTCCAAAAATGGAAATTTCATCTTCCAAGCATTGGAATTTTCAGGGGCTCCTTTATTCGCTGTTACTTTCAGGGAGGGGAAGCGGCAAAATTTGGGGACTTATTTGGTTGTTACCATCAGCTTTGCAAGCAATGTAGAACTACATTCCTTCCTGGCAATGACCCATGAAAGTGTGCTCAGTTTTACAGCCGATTTTCGATCTCGGGTAAAACAAAGTCAGTTTCTGGCTTGGAAATGCTGTCACATTTCCGATTTTTTAACACCAAATCCTCTAGAGTCAAAATCTGGGCAACGACACTCATCAGGTATTCGACAAATTTTTCGAACACGTAAAGATCCCAACTTATGAAACCCCGAATCGTGCCCAAAGTCTTTGGAAAAAGGCACCACGTATGGAAAAAAACGGGTTACCCCGCAAATGTCACGTGGAAGTTTTGCAGAAAAAAGGGGCCTCTAATGCAGGTCTTTTGGTCTTATCATCATTTGCCCAGAATGTCTGAGATATTTTCTTTTTGTGTCTGTGTTTCATGTTTTAAAACATTGCAGCTAGATTTGCGGCAAAAAAACATGACACTGACAAACAAGATGTATGAAACAAATCAGAGAGTTTTCGATTTTGTGTTTTTTCCTGTAAATACACCTTTGTTTGTTTGTACAATTTGAATGCCAAATTTACATGATGTGTGACCCCTGAAACCTAACATGGCAAAATGGAAAATCACCATCTCTTGAACAGGGAGATACATCGACTCATTCATGGTTGGTTTTCCAGCGATCGTCATGTTAGTTTTCGGGGGTGTATAATCCAAAACCTGGAAAACACACATCTTCCAGAACCTTCACACCGAGGGGGCTTCGTAAAGTTCCCTTTGAACCTACAAAAACAAATAAAGTCGATGAGTTGGGGCTTCCCAGCAAAAAATATCAGCTTTCGTGGCCCTCAAAAAAACAAACTGTAAAAAATGCAGAGTTCTTCAAATGAATCACTTTTTTTGGTTGAATTGTTTGAAAACATCCTAAGCCCTAAGCATTGGTGACGCACCTTACCAAACTTCATTCGTCAAGGTCGCCATGGCAGCAAATAAATCCAAAGTGGATCATCCGTTTAAAACCAACATCTGGGGTAAAAAAAATTGGGGTGAGGGTTCACAGGTTTTATGTCGTTTGATCTTGTTTTGAACTTGTTGAATGCCGTTTTAGTTGGTTTAGTGCGGTTTTCAAATTAAAAATTAGATCTATGTGATTCTTTTAGCATCAATACTAGAACCAACTATTGTTGTTTGGAGGCCATGGGGATATTTTGAATAACCTTTTTTTGGGTGGTCTGTAGAACGAACAAAATTTCCCTTAAAAGAGTCACCCAAAGATGAAATCTTGCAGGGTTGATTTTTTTGCAAAAAACACATTGACATAAAAAAAACTGAAGATGGAAACCCAGCATTTAGTAAAGAAACGACCATGGAGGTGTTTTCTTCCGATTCCTTTGGGTCAAAAGTTGAAATGTGGGTAAACCTCCCAGATGGTTTTATCATGATTTCTAGACAAGGTTGATGTAAAGCAAACATGTGTTTTTCAAACGGCAAAACATGATGTTGAATCTGTTGAAGATCCTTTTTTCACCTCCCTAGCATAGGGAGCATAGGGAGCATAGGGACATTCATAAATTTCGATGGGCAATGCTTGGTCGATCAAACTTTCAAACTACTGTCATCTCAAGCTACAGGTGTTCATGGACTGCGATGTTCAAGAAAAAGGCTGGTGTATGAGAATGTCCAAAATCCATACGTCCATCATGCAATTGGAGAAAGAAAATATCTATATGTATATATGTAAATATATATATATATATGCTTTTAAAAAAAACATGACTAAACTAAGCATGTCCAACAAACATCTCACATCTTCGCACTTTTGACATGAGGCATCTCCCAAACCAAAAATACCTTCCTTGCCTTTACCGGTGGTTTTCACTTCTTTTGATTTTTGAGGCGCATTTTATTCTCAACGGAAGCTGCTGGAAGACGAAGAGGAAACCTTTGCCCCTCCATCAACAGTATTTTCGAAGTTTTTTGTTTTTTTGTGGATGACCAGTTATTGAAAACAATGAAGTACCAAATTCTTTCATTTTTTTGGGAGATTCATTGGCAGTGATTTCAAAGTCGGTTCAAAAAGAATAGGACAGAAGCATCCAATGAGGTGAAACATCAAATCCATTTCAAATTCCAGGCTTTCAAAGATCGACTGAATGGGAACCAATGGTAGCGAATGTGGGCAAGTGGGGTGAAGATCAGGAAAGATTTTTTTTGAAAAAGCACAACACGAAAAACTAGAGAAAAATCAACTTCTAAACTGATATGGAAGATATCACCAAACCCCCTGCTGTGCCGCTTGGTCACGCTTCCAAACGACATGACCGAACCGGCTCCCCACGTGATTCGCGGTTCCACGACTTAGTCTGCACTCAAAAGCCCTTGGCATGCTAACTTGGCCTGGGAAAACGACAGCTGAAAAACATCCAATATCCAGAAATCAATGTTTTGATCATGTTTATTTCAGACATCGAAATGAAATTGGAATGCTGTAAGAAGGAGAGATTTCTTGCGGTTTTTTTTCAATGCTGGGTTGCTGGAAGCTAAGAAACCTTAATTTATTGTGGGGCAGCCCTCACCACTGGAGCTTTGGTCCCACAAAGGACCATGAAGTATGCATTTCCAAAACTGGATGGTTGGAAGATGAGATTTCCTTTTGGGGCAAAACACCTACTTTCAAGGGTACATCTAGTCGTAAGCTTACAACTCGGGTGATTGTTAGGGGGGTTACTGGGCATCCATCTCCAGTAGGGTCCATTCCATCAATCGATTCCAACTGCGTGTATATAAGGCTTGTGCATTTTTGTTTGCACGACATCCAAGAATGTAAGTACTTAGATGGGAAGAAGAAGAACCAGAAGGTTTCCCCCCACGAAGTCCCCAAAAATTTGCAAACAGGACACCCCCAAACGGTAGGAGAAGGTTTCAGAAAACTCTGATGGCTCTAGTGTCTGGATCTGGTAGAACCCCCCCGAGTACCGAAATTGCAGCTGATCAACAAATCATCGAACTCATCCAAAAACTTGGGCCGGGCTCTGAGTTTTTGTTTTATAGATTTTTTCAATGAACTCTCCACCAACCACTCCCCCCAAGACCACAGTACCCTTCGCGGGTTTCCAAAGGTCGAAAGATTCACAGCCGACGTTTCGTTTCTAATGATGTTTAATGTTGGCATAATAGACGGTTTTCGACTTTGGATTGCAATCCCAATTTGGGGAATGGATAGTTTAGGGATGTTTAGGGTATCATCCTAAGGTCCGTCTATCAGTTTACCCGATGATGTTACCCATGGTGAGTTCCAAACCCTGGTTTTCCATACTCGCCCATGCAATCTCGCCTTACTCTCCCACAAAGTCAGCTCTGAATGCTGGATTTGCAGCCTCACATCCACGCAGCAAACCGCTTATTTATCCACCTGTTTTTTGGATGGACCACCCATTTTGTAGAGTACAAATCGGAAACCCAGGCAAAAATGGCAGAATCACATACAAAATCAAAACCTTGACCTCAGTGAGGAAGGTTTTCACACCACAACATGGGGCCTAGACCTTGTATTTGTATTTTGGACCCTTTTGTAAAAAATGGGAGAAAAATGTCCAGGGTTTGATTTTGTCAACTTGGGTAGCGAATACCACAAAATCAGCGACAATCATACAAATGCTCAACATATTTCAGCAATGATAGAACCCAATGTAAAGGAATTCTACATACATCTACTTACCTGACTCCCTCTTCTACAGAATAAAACTCTAGGAACAACAATCTGGATGGTCCTTTACAAAATTGATACCCAAGCAAAAAAATACCCCACTAATTCTGCCACTACAAAATTGAAATCTCAGAAATCCAAAAATTTGAAGAGAAAAAGTCACAAAAAATGGCACTCACGAGTTTTACTGAGGTTCCCAAAAATACCCACTTTGGAACATGGTTGACAACTGGCAGTTTCTTTTGTTGGGTCAAAATGATCAAAATGAAAATAAACGATTTGCTGCATGGGTGTCCACTTCAAGTGCCAAGGCACTATCATCATGGATTCCCACTCGAGTTGACGTCTGTGCAAACTGTGGGACCTTTCGGATTCCCTCCGTTTGAGTTGTGTGTGGAAAGGTGCAGGCCAACATAAATTTCAGGCTTGAACATCGAACGAAAAAAGAAGGTACAATTGATGCTACAGCTGCTACAGGTTGATTCCAAATCCATAAAATTCTTAGGAGTTTTCGGCTCTAAATCCCATGCCTGTTTGACTAAAGTTCCTCAAACTGCCAAAACTGCAAGATTTGATTTCTGGGTGCTTCTGCAAAGATTTAGTTAGCAAAAACGCTGGAAATTACCTTCAAAACTCCCGCAAAAACCGTCAGACTCCCGCAAATCCAGAAAAGTCGCAGATTTGTATTTTTCAGCACCCTTGCTGGGACTTTGAACAGGACAATGGTAACCACTGAAATTACTGAAAAACGGAAACTCCGAAGAAATACTCTACTATATATATATATATAGTCTATATATAATATATATATATATGTACTTTTTTTAAGGGTTTGCGCACCTCACGGCAGGTTTTTTTTTGTGATGTCGACATGGTGCTTTTTCGCCTCAGAGTGGTTGTGTGATGTGGTTTGAACATCTCCCTGCAGAATAGGAGGGTTCGGTTGGAGACCCTGATTTTTGATTAAAAAGTGGTTTTGGGAGCCAAAGGGCTCAAAATCAACAGGGAACCAAAGTTCTAATAGATCAACAGGGGTCATCAAAGGCAAAAATGCACCGTCCCAGCCTACCAGCTAAAACCTTTAAAAAATCAGGAATCCACATCAACTTCCAGCGAAAATAACCAAGGTTGACCTTCAGCAAATCAAGCTGCGAATCATGCGTCTCATTTTTTTGGTGGGAACCATGATTTTTTCAATGTCCTTTTACTTTAATACTGTAAAATACTAGAAGCCACACCTCGTTTTTTGCATTTTCATGACATTTCTGGCACCCCAAACGTGTCGAAAGCAGTGTGGTTCTACTGGACATGGTCCTTTCATGTAGTTCAGGAAAGATCTATCTTCAAGACCAGGACAAATACTAGCAATCCCCTTGTAATGCAAACAAAAAAACATTTTGGGAAGCAATTGCTGGCTTAATTTGATTCTATGGAGCCCCTAGTCTTTCCAGACTGAAAAGCCCAAATTTTAGGAGACACCACTGAACATGGCCCTTCCAACTCCCGCCACCACAAGGCTACTTCCTGTAATCTGGGGTGCGAAAAAACATTGAGCACCGATATCTGGTGAGGGGGTCTGCCAACTCACAAATGTTTTCAGTGCGAAACCTTGATTTTTTAGAAACACCCAAGGTTTACCTCTGAATGGTTTACCTCACTCTACCCAGAATAATTTCTTTGAGGCACCTGCGTTTTTTAGAGGAATTCCGCAGGGGGTGGTTTGAACTCAGCCTGCTCTTGCTGAGTTCTTGGCGTGGACGTCGCTTCACAGGCTTGTGAAGGCTGTCTAAACCTGGGCTCTGTGTTTTATTTCTGGGCTTAGGATCCCGTCCTTGCAGTTGTATCACGTTGTATCCCTACGTTCAAATGCTCACAAGGGTTTTTTTAAGATCGGGTTGTCAATTCGCCAGGAGTGGTTGCGCCCCCCTTTTTGTAGTTACAAACTACAAAAAAATGGTTGAGACCAAAAAATCATCTACAAAATGACTCGTTAAAAGGCAATCATACCAAAATCTAAAACTCTCTGCAAAATGATCCCAAGAATGCCATTGCCATGATCAAGGCATTTTGGACTCCCATTCTATGGCGAATGTGTTGGGCCAAAAATGACCAAAATAGAACAAGCACAGTATCACTTTGTAGAGATGTTGAATTTCTTCTGAGCTCTTGTAGTGAATCTATAGTCAACCCCGGATTTCCATGATTTCCACACAATGACACCCCACACATACACAAGCAAAAGAAAAATTGCGAACTAACCCATCTACAAATGTGTATGGGGGGCACCCAGCTCAGTTTACCAGCCCCATTCCGCTTCTTGAAATCCAGCTGTGGGGCCAACACTTGGCCCTACCATATCAATTTAAGTAGAGGGGTTGGTTCGGGGGATGCATGTGGAATCTCTGCACAACCTGAAAATTTCATCAACATGTAATGTAAAAATGCTGAGTGTGCATCCCCGCTTTGCATGGCAAACCTGTTTACTAATCCAGGTAGCTCATTAGCTAATAATGAATCAGGAGAACCTGGACCTGAACGCTCCCATCTCTCGATCTCCTGATTACTCACTACCACCGCTTTCCCGTACAAACTGAATCTGATCCGCAAAAACAAAAGAGATAGCTCACAGGTACGCTATTTTTTTCCATGTACTGATCCTGTTCCTCCTACACAATCTGCAAAAAGCCGGTGCCCATGACCATTACAAAAAAGAAATCTCTAGGCACTACACCACGCTCATCAAAATCACCTTCCTGTCAAGTAAACCTCGCGTCTCTACAAAATGATTTTTGCATAGCACCAGCACCGTACAATTGCAAAATCTACTAGAAATTGACGGGTCACCATCTCATTCTTTCCTACAAAATCCAAACGAAAACCGAGCTTGTAGGTAACATAAGTCCTCCAGTGAAAATTCACACCCCGATGTTTTTATATAAAGGGTTCCACAATGCTGCTCAGGTTCTTGGTCCGGGGCACAGGAGCCCCCTCGCGATTTCGGCGTTCTCCTGGCATGAGCCACACCGCACACAATAATGCGAACTCGCCTTAAATATCATTTTTGAGCACCAAAGTGCTCATGTAGACACAACTTCAACAAAACTTCCTTAGCCCAAACCAGCCTCACAGGCCCACTGAATGACCTGACATCACACGGAACAAATGGAAACTAGCCCCTGCTCTGACATGACATGATTTCAACAAGATTTTTCTCTAAACGATCAGGGCCTCCAAGAGGCAGTTTTCAAACAAAATGTCACCAAGAGGCAGTTTTCACCCACGCGTTGCACATCTAAAATCCTAGGGACAAACAAATTACCAACATACAAATCTAGAAGTCATAGAAAGGGAAACTACAAGTGAAACATCATTAATCCCCCAAATAAACCACTAAAGAAACAATAGGTCGCATGACTTGGTGGAACCTCTAAACTCAAAGCTACAGGGTCACCAGCACTGATTATTTAGAGAACAACCTACCGTTGAAAAATTGAAAATGGCAATTTTAACGGCATCAAAAATCATCAACACATCTCAAAACACATTCAAAACACTAAAAAATCAAGGGGCCCCATATGGTCCAGCAAGAATCAAGAACTTTAGTTGCAAGAGCTTCAGTGAGAGATCTCTAAAGAATCAGAACCTGTCCATTTGTACATTTTTTGGAGGAATTGTAGTACCATAAAATGAACAAAAAATCTGCACAAGGGTCACCTGATTTCTTAGAGGGAATTGGTAGGGGGATGACACAACTTCAACAAACCTTCCTTAGCCCATACCCTGCCTTCAGGATGTCTTGTGGCTTCTGTTCCTACCAGAATTGTGTCACGGCCAATTCCGATTTCCACCATCCAACAAACATATTGTCCAGAAAAGTACGAGACAACAGCAGGCATATGATTTTTGAAGAAACCAGTTGATGGCCCACACGGAACAAATGGAAACTAGCCCCTGCTCTGCTCTGACATGACATGATTTCATTCGTCTCACTCTTAAACAACCATACCAGTGGGATCAGCTGTGAGATTGCTATCATTTCACCACTCGGGAGTGGGTGGAGCCATCCACTGCATCAAACTCAAACCATCCTCTTCAAAATCGAGGCCCATCGCATGTCTACATAAAAGGCCTTATTAAGGGCTTCTTAACCATTGGTTGCCCTTCACAACGCCTTATCAAACCCTTATTTCTGAAGGGGGTATGTTGGAAGGCGGGTAGGTTGACTAGCCATAATTTTCGCCAGAGTTTAACCCCGATCTGGTTGCTCAATTGCTCGTCATTTCCTATGGAAAATTATTGTTTCTAGCTCATTTGCTCATCACTAAGCACCATGAAGGTAGACATTCTGTTCATTCACTGCTTTTTCTTCGATGCTGAAACACCAGAACGATCTCAAGTGAATTCATCAATCGATCGACCACCAGAGAAGGCCATGAGGAAGGATCGTATGTGAAGGATACTAAACATGCACAAGACATGAGATATAGGCAATTCAAAATCATTGGACAAAAACCTACATAATTGAAAAAACACCATCATAGTGCCATTAATATCGCACTTTCAACAAATTCTTGAAATCATGTGATGGATTCTAAAGTTGGACTAAAATTAGTGGCTGCCTACTTTACATATAGGATTTTCATGGATTTTCCCTCCCAAGATTTCCGATTTCTGGAGTGCAATACTGCCAACAAAAACCTCGGGGTTTAACTTGAATTTTCGAAGTCATGACACGACTTTCCCCGCCAAAAACCACCAAAAACCAAGGCTTTCACATCAAAAACTTCGACATCAAAATACTCAGCCGTTTCGAACCATGTAAGAAAAAGTTTAAAGTATTTTTTTCCTATTAAGAAATTCACCACCCCGCAAAGAATTGTTAAAAGTCGGTTCTGGCCCGCAAATGGCTCAAATCGAAAAACATCCCGGCCGAAAATTGACAGCCCCCTAGATTTGCTTGTTCGGTGGTTGCAAAAAAAAACAAATGGTGCTGAAAAACAGTGATTTACCATGGTACCATCCGTAAAAGATCACCAACAAAAACACATCTAAGCATTGACACCAATAATTTTTGCCTGGGCTATGCAAGTAGAACATATAAAATCACCAACTCAACAAATCCTTCAGAAACCCTGTCGTTTTTTTTCCGGATTCCCCGAGCTGGCCAGCCTCCAACATCTGTGGGTCCAAGCCTGCAGCTTCTTTGGTCTCAGCCTTGCTGTTGTGGTTTTGGCTTCACCAAAAAAACATGAAACAAATCCAAAACTTTCAGTTTTGGTCAAACATATGTTTTGGACATGTTGAAAAAATCACTCAAAATGTAAAAGGCTGGAAAAAAGTGAAGATGTGGAGCATATTGGCATGATTTCTGATCCATATGTGTGTTTGTCTATGGTGATACTTACCATTTTATTTCGAGGTGTTCAGAATTGCCTCTAATGTCTACTCTTCTAATCTTAAAACCCCTTCATATGGAGCTTGCAACTCAGGGTGATGTGTTATAAACTACTTAGGCATCTTTGACTAGGGGCTTGGTGGTACACCAAAAGAAGGGTCCCCCGACGTGGTCGTGGCAGTCATGAAGCGCTAATTCAACATTACTTCACCCGAATGAAGCCATTCAGAAAATTCAAACCCGTTGAAACAAAAACCTCATTCTTGTCTCCAGTAATTACGCATAGTTTTGCAGTACAGTATATCTCGTTGTTATGGTTGTTAAAATGCTATGAAATCCTTTACTTTAAAAAACCAACACAAAAAGAATGAGGCTGATGGGGTATCTTGTGTACCATGCGATACGCCTCTGCGTGGAGAGATTTAGGTCATAAGGTACATGTCTTGAAAGGGTAGGTTATCATATTGGGATGATTTCAGTACACTCCAGGGAACTTAACTAACATATCCCCTTTAAAGGTAGCTGGGTCCCAATGATTTTCCTCTTCCATGGGAGGAACCTGAATAGAAGAGAGGCTAACGTCAACTTCTTCAGCTCACAGGCTGTCTCCAGAGGTGCTGGGGTCTGTCCAAGTATAAGTCCCACAAGGTACCAGCACCACGCCGGTATGTCCAGCTTGCATGATTGGATATTTCCAAAAATGCTTTTCATCTGAAGATGTGCATTTCCAAAAGGGGGGTCATCTTGCCTCAAATAAAAATCACTGGGTTCAGATCAGAGCGGTCTTGGTGTAATGTTTTCACCACCTCCGGGAAAAAGTAAAAATTCACACAAATTCTGGGGTGGTGAAGGGATGATAAAAGTTGATGCTTCAAACATCATGCACTCGGGATATCTATAAGAATAACAAGGTTCCAATCCGATCCATCGTTTCGGTGTGTTTCCGTTTCACCATCATCAGTCCATCCTTTGGGTTTCGACATGCTTCATGCCCTTCAACTTGGATTGCAAATCAGCCTCAGTAGGAGCCTTAGCATGGAGGTTCAAAATCGGAGAATTTCCCGTGGGTTTTCCCCATGTCGCATTGGCGGATATCCATCTGAAGAGACAACTTGGAGTGGATTCTTGAAGTGTATGTCATGTTTTTGGCTTATTCAGAGTGTGCCTATTTTTGCGGATTAGGGGATAGAAGTTAAGAGACTTTTGAATCCGACCCTCAAAAACAAAAGAATTCCAACAAAGTATCTTTTAAAACCTCATCTACATCAACTGACATTTCTTCATGTCCCCCGACCTGCAGATTTGATGCTAATGCTTATTTAAAGAAACAACTTCCTGATGTAGGTGAGCAAAAATCACATCTGCTTCCTTCAAGCCTAGAAGGTCATCCGATCCAAATATGCATCAACAGGTTTTTGTGGAAAAAAATCCCGGCAGTGAAAAGTTGTGAAGTCCAAACCAGCTTAGTCAACTCGGTCAGCAAAAAAATCTGCCCCAAATCAAGTGAGCCAACGTCTGTCTCTTTCTGTCTTCCTGAGAGTGGGTGTAGCCGTGTAGCCTGTATTGTTTAAAAAGTCCATTGAGGTACCGAACGGAAGCCATCTTCAACTGTGCGAGTGTTGAATCAGATGTGAAACTAAAGGGACAATGTTCTATTTAAAAAAATCTCCAAAACACATTTATCACACAAAAAAAGCAAGGATTCTGGTGACAAAATCTATGATTTCTCGATTTCTCATAAAGCTGATCCACAAAAATATAGAAGAACAAGTTACAATCATGCAACCATGCGGGCAGGAATTGCATACGGATTTTCCGGTCTGAAACTTGGGATTTGACAACCTAAACCGATCACAAAAAGGGGTCTGTTTTTTTGCAAACATGAGGCTACTTATCATTGGAAATTTCAATGGGTTCCTTTGCACTAGGAAGATGCCGGATATCCCACACGATGCTTTAGCCGGAGCACTGTGGTCCGGCTCTCGTCGTGAAATCAGATTATAATGAGCAGATCTCTTCCCAGATCGGGAGGTGCTCGACATGATTAGGGTATGTTAGGGTCCTGTTTACTGTATCAGCTTTTATGTAGACATGCGATGGGCCGAGATTTTGAAGAGGATGGCTTGAGTTTGATGCAGTGGATGGCTCCACCTGCCCACCGAGCCCTGCACTTGCACCTGCTGAACAAACAGCCGCACGATGCAGAATTCCTGGCGCCACGGGATCTTGCAACATCGTTCTGGCTGATTCAAGCAAGAGATCAAAATCCTGCAAACACAAAGTGTCTGTATCTCCCTGTTCTTTTTCAAATTTGGTGTAGAATTTTGACTGATTTTGAAGTCTCAAGCCCCAGGTGGTGCTCCTCGGCCGTCAACATAATTTTGAGCTGCTCGACCAGGTTTCCTGTACCAAAACTCATCACGTGACGGAGTGGCACATGAGGTCAAGATTATGCGGGTTGCTGGACACAAGGTTTCAAGGACTGATTGACCTTGCTACACTTTTACCAAAGGTGTAAAACAGGGACCATCACACCCTGAAGAAAAGCGAATGGCCAGCTGCGCACCTGCTTCGGGAATAACTCGGTTTGTAAAGTCTTGCAGCTTCAAGGTCAGGTCTTGAATCTGGGCGGGTGCCACACCAGCAGAGTCATTGCCCCATGTCACGATACTTCTTTTTTGGAATGTCTTTCCACCAAAATCACTCGCATATGTTTGGGGGCAAATCTTATAGTAAATATAGACAAATATCATTGTCTCAAGATGCTCAGATGCTCTCACGTAAATCGAGTACATTCATAATCGTTCATAAACAACATCTTTTGGATATCATGTTTGCAGTAGCAGCTATGTCAACCTGCTGTTGGCATCCGTTGGTCCCATACTACAAAGAGAAGCTCACGAGAAGAGCATCGCACATGTGCAGCATTTTGATTGGTTGATATGACCATTCATGTCCTTTCATGTCCTACATTTCATGTGCCTATGCATGGCTTATAGTTCTTCCAAATGCATCAATAGAAAGTTACAGTATATGCACACAGAAATTGAGCATCGCCCCAAAATCATCTTTATCAGTATCAATATAGATATTTATAGATTCTGATGTATTGAATCGGACGGATCCTTTCTGGAAACAAAACAATGCAAAGGATTGTATCCACCGTTTCACCCAGCAAATCTCGGCAATCCAGGCGGCCTGCGTGCTCTGGAAAGCTTTTGCAACCTCCAAAACTTCTCAGCGCAGAGCACAGTATGTTAGGCAGGGAACGGACATGTAGTATACAATGCCAAAAACACCGGCAAAAGAAAATAGTCCTCCAACATCTTCCAACCCTGCTTCAAATGCTCAGGACATCCGTCTATATGAAAATGTGTCTTCAAGTGAACGCCCTTGCAAAAGAAATTGTTCTGTTGGTCCTCGTCCATTCCCGGCTTGGGTTCACCAGGTTCGCTTTGGCCCTGCACAGGAAACACAGATTGAATTTCTGTGGCAAGACATGCCTGCTGCAATCCTGAGAACTGCCCTTGATCCATTCAAACATTTCTGAGTAACCCAAACCAAACGAACTTACACCAGCATGCCTCTCGCATGGTGACCGGGCTGTCTGCACCAAGGCTGTCTTCACCAGGGCAAGGGCTATCTGGTGGTAACGTCTCCTGGCAGACGGCAAAGTTGCAGTGGCTACCATCAATGTTTTCACACTGTACAAAAGTGGAGAAGTTCGTAGTTCTCAAAGAGCTTTGCAAGAACAAACCCAGAGCACATGAAAATAATGCATCTCCAAAACGCACCTTCTCAGAAATGAATCCTTCACCCACATATGACAGTTTCATGCCCTTGGCACATCTTTAGCTCAAATGTATATTATAAGTAATTCATTGTATGTAAATATATATGTATATATGCACGAGCACATGCATCCCTCGACATATCTTTTTTGAGCTATTTCGTTTGATAAATTGCTCATCTGAAGCATCTAGAATCTAGGTTCAAGGAACGCCCTTGCAAAAGAAATTGTTCTTTTGGTCCTCGTCACCAGGTTCGCTTTGGCCCTGCACGGGAAACACAAATTGAATTTCTGTGCCAAGACATGCCTGCTGCAATCCTGAGTGAACTGCCCTTGTTACAGCTAATGTGAGATGATGTACTTAAAGTCTCTGTGCCCTGTCCATTTCCATCAATTACAGCGAAACAAACCAGCTACTGCGGATCACCAGCTTGTTTGCAACTGTTGGCGTATGATCACCAGTAGAAAAATAGATTCAAAACAACGACCCGCTCCCTGAGATTCATAAAGCTTGAAGGATTCCACCTGTGTCACTGCTTTAATCACTTGTGGATCTTGTGCCTGGCAGCCAATCTTCAGCAAAGGTGCCGAAGATTTCGGGGAATGTGATAATTCGCCATGGGCCATGGAGTCAAACGAAAAAACATATGAAAATAACTGCAACACAATCAAGTTTCAGGGAACTTTCGGGTGTTCATTTCAACTGTAAATTCTTTCATCTATCAATTTCCTAGCAATTTCTCGAATACCAATGGATGCAGCGGGACTATCTAAAACGAGTTTTGAGTCAAAGTGCCAAACAACTTGCAAAGCAAGTTGGCTGAAATATGTTGGAATTCCAAAAATCATTTGTTTAACCAAGAATCATCGCACGACAACAACAACAAATCGTTGAACCAAACATGTCGAAAAAAAAACTAAACCTGAAGTTCTAAGCTAAATTTTCACTGAAACAGGACCCTAGGCCCTAGCTTTTGGCACTTCCACCGGAACAGGCACCCAACAAGGCTGAATTGCCAGAGATTTCTGCAGATCCCCCCCAAAAAAGTGGATAGCAAAAAATGACCGTCGATACGTTAGGTATTCTTTATTGTTTAGTTCTACCACCAAACTTTAGAGTGGCCAAGTTGTATTCCATTCTTAGAAGGATTCGGCCCAACAGTCAATTGCCGTGTGTTTTTTCTCGTGCAGCAGGGGTAATTATATGACACCAACCCAAACTTCATGCGCTATGTTTCGGGAAATTCCCTTCAAAATTACCCATTGCATCAACTTCAAAAATTGGTCCCATTTAACGCCCCCCTGCAAGATAGGCCCCTAATAGTTACAAATGGAGTTCTTTCACCCTTATAAATGGCATTATCAACGGGTAATTGGAGCCTATCTATACGTGGAGTTATAAGTTATACGTGGATTGAATGCTCCCTGAAACAACTTCAACCGATTTCAACCAACTTCACCAGTTGGCATCGTTTCCCGGCCCACGTCCCGGTGGTTTCGACAACAGCTTCAAAAGTCTCTGTCGGCACCTCTTCGGTCAAAACCTTAACAGCCCAAAATGTTTCTCGTGGCAAGTCGTCGGGAAAAAACTCAGGAAGTGAAATGACGATGGAGATATTAAGGTCTCTGAAATGATATGGATAGATATATATATATGTATATATATATATATACAAGGTCTATGATCAATGACCACTGAGATAATGAGGGAGATTGATTATAGATGACGTATTTCTAATCATCCATTGATGGTGAGATAAGATCAATGTTTATGCAATGATGAACTGATCGTATATTCAATCCATTGGTAGTATAAAAATATACCATCACTTGGTAGTGTATAAAATGAACTGGTAGGACATACAATCACTTGGCAATACATACACTCACTTGGCAAAACATATATGGTAGCATATATATATATATATATATACACACTCACCTAATAGCAAATTAAATAAATGGGTAGTGTAAACAATGCTTACTTGATTGACAAATAAACACAATCGTTGCAAATATATGCAATGAAGTACGTACAGTCATCCATTGTCAATCACAATACCATAGCAGCGAGCAGTCTTCTATTATTATGTAGTAACGTTTTTTGTTGAAGAATCATGTATAGAAATGCGCTAATGTCTCAATTTTTGCTGACCTCGCAAATAACGGTGTTTTCAACTTAATGACTTTTCGGCCTGAAATTGAACCATGGACAATCATACTTCATGATCCGTAAGACATCTGTGTCATGAAAGATCTAGGGTCCAGAATAGTCACAAAATTATCATCGCTATCAAACCATCAATCAATGAATCAATCAACCAATCAAGCAATCAATCATTCTCAGTGATTCTGCATCACATCTTCTTTTCTCAAGTTTTCCACCTTAACTCCAAAATCCAAGTACCAGCATTCCCCCTCCATTAAGCCCTGTCTTTCAACGACACCTTCCCCGCCCCACCAGTCGTCCCGGACAGTCGGAACTTTCGTCTTCTCGGTGATTTCAAGCAAATGCGGCACCTTCCCATGATGAATCTGGGTGGATCAAACAAGTTTGCCTCATTTATAAGTGGTGCAAAACAAAAAATGTTGCTGACTATTTCAAAATCTGCAAATTTACTGTTGCCATCCTGGGGGGTGTCTTGCCCTACTTTAAAAATTGCAGGAAGTTGCGAAGTTGCACGCCAGGGTGGGGGGATGACGGATGACATATGTGCATGGAGAATATGCACGTTATATATATATATATATATATTTATTTATTTATTTATTTATTTGCATTATACATTAATTATAAACTCATATTAGGCCCCTATTCCCTGTCTGCCTCTTGTTGACGAAGGTCTCAAAAATATTGAGGTTGGATGGGACCGCTCTAATGAACAATGGCAGTCTCCTGGAAATTCATCTTCATCTACATGTCATGGTTTGGTTCTCAAGCCAAAAATGTTCGTTTCAAGAGGCGGGTAGAAACCGCCGTGTTTGGTGATGCTAAGGTCCATTGACCAGACCTTCGCAGTTCCATTGGGATTTCAAGTAAGTAGGTATGCTACGGTTTTCTTGGGTTGGTCGGGTTGGGCTGAGTTGTGACTGTTTGCTAGACGCGTTACAAATGCTGCTGCTACTACTACTACTACTACTACTACTACTACTACTACTACTACTACTACTACTACTACTACAGTGTGCACAATGTCTTGTTCAGATTTGGTGATGTCAGTGGATGTGCTGACTTCACCGTGCCCAGTGTCGGGGTTCGCCACTGAGACCATTCCCCAAGGTGCTCCTTTGCCCACAGAACACCCCAAAATTACGATTGTGCATGGGATTGTTTTTTGGGAGTATGGGTGTGGCTTGTTGAGTATGCGCAGGCAATCGATCGGCAAGCTTTGCCGCATGTCCGGCTACTCGCTGTTTCAAAACGCCGAACTTTTGGGCTGACCCACCCCCCTGACTAAATAACGGATTTCAATATACGGTGCCCATCTCACATTCAAAGTTGTATGGCTCATTGGGGGAGGAAAAATACGGCAAAGAAAGCTCAGATTCAATAAGCAAGGCCTCTACGCATGCCTGTAGACTGGACGTCTATTTATATTAAATACGATACCAATATCAAATAATTTGATGGACACATGGAATCTTAATTTGCACCCTGGGACCCTAGTAGGCCCACATCTTAGTGTCAACCCCTCCGTATTTATAATATGTGCACGCGCACATGACCGCATCCTGAGTGAACAGCCCTTGATCCATTCAAACACTTCTGAATAACGCAAACCAAACGAACTTACACCAGCATGCCTCTCGCATGGTGACCGGGCTGTCTTCACCAAGGCTGTCTTTAGCAGGGCTATCTGGGGCGAATGTCTCCTGGCAGACGGCAAAGTTGCAGTGGCTACCATCAATGTTTTCACACTGTACAAAAGTGGAGAAGTTCGTAGTTCTCAAATAGCTTTGCAAGAACAAACCCAGAGCACATGAAAATAATGCATCTCCAAAACGCACCTTCTCAGAAATGAATCCTTCACCCACATATGACATTTTCATGCCCTTGGCACATCTTTAGCTCAAATGTATATTACAAATAATTCACAATTCGTTGTATATATATATACATGTATATATATATATATATATATATATTTGCACAAGCACATGACCGCACATTCCTCGACTTATTTTTTGAGCTATTTCTTTTGATACAATGCTCATCTGAAGCATCTAGAATCTAGGCTCAAGGAACGCCCTTGCAAAAGAAATTGTTCTTTTGGTCCTCGTCACCAGGTTCGCTTTGGCCCTGCACGGGAAACACAAATTGAATTTCTGTGCCAAGACATGCCTGCTGCAATCCTGAGTGAACTGCCCTTGTTACAGCTAATGTGAGATGATGTACTTAAAGTCTCTGTGCCCTGTCCATTTCCATCAATTACCGCGAAACAAACCAGCTACTGCGGATCACCAGCTTGTTTGCAACTGTTGGCGTATGATCACCAGTAGAAAAATAGATTCAAAACAACGACCCGCTCCCTGAGATTCATAAAGCTTGAAGGATTCCACCTGTGTCACTGCTTTAATCACTTGTGGATCTTGTGCCTGGCAGCCAATCTTCAGCAAAGGTGCCGAAGATTTCGGGGAATGTGATAATCCGCCATGGGCCATGGAGTCAAACGAAAAAACATATGAAAATAACTGCAACACAATCAAGTTTCAGGGAACTTTCGGGTGTTCATTTCAACTGTAGATTCTTTCATCTATCAATTTCCTAGCAATTTCTCGAATACCAATGGATGCAGCGGGACTATCTAAAACGAGTTTTGAGTCAAAGTGCCAAACAACTTGCAAAGCAAGTTGGCTGAAACATGTACATACTTTCGGTACATACTTTACACATGCCCAAACCTAATGTAACTCATGTTCAAGTGCTACGGAATGGACTGCCTCGGTACATATTCACACATGTCCAAATCTAATGTAACTCGTGTTCAAAGTGCTTCGCAATGGACTGCCTCGGTACTTACTTTACACATGTCCAAACCTGATATAACTCGTGTTCAAAGTGCTACGGAATGGACTGTCTCGGTAGATGCTTTACACATGCTCAAACCTAATGTAACTCGTGTTCAACATGCTGCGCAATGGACTGCCTCGATACATACTTTACACATGTTCAAACCTAATGTAACTCGTGTTCAAAGTGCTATGCAATGGATTGCCTCGGTACATACTTTACACATGCCCAAGCTGGATGTAACTCGTGTTCAAAGTGCTTCGGAATGGAGAGCTTCGGTACATGCTTTACACATGCCCAAACCTGATGTAACTCGTGTTCAANCTTCGGTACCTGCTTTACACATGCCCAAACCTCTGATCGTAAGTCCCCTTGCAAGCATCCTCGAAGCCCGCTTCAGCGCTGAAGGCAGCCTCTTTCAAGCCTTCAAGCCCCTTTGAGGCCTCTAGGCTTCAAGTTTCCTTCAAGCCTCCTCAAGTCTCCTTGAAGTCTTTCGAAGGTGAAGACCCCTTCAAGCCCTTGAAGTCCCCTTCAAGCCCCCTTCAAGCCTCTCGAAGGTTCCTTCACCTTCAGAAGGCTTCAAGCCCCCTTCAAGCCCCCTTGAAGCCCCCTTAAAGCCCCCTTGAAGCCCCCTTCAAGCTCCCTTCAAGCCCTCTTGAAACCTTCCGAAGGTAAAGTCCCCTTGAAGCCTCCTTCAAGCCTCCTTGAAGCCCCCTTCAAGCCCCTTCAAGCCCCTTTGAAGCCTTCTTGAAGCCTTCCGAAAGTGAAGCTCCCTTTGACTTTCAGACCTTCGTTCCTTCTCTCCTTCCGGCCAGACCCTTCAAGCCCCCTTGAAGGAGACTTCTGAAGGGAGTACCTCGGAACCAGCTCCCGGGCAGAGCGCCCTACAGTCAGCATATCATGATCCGCAATGAGACGTAACTGAATTGAAGCAACACAGAACAACTCAGTCATTCAGGCCAAAAATTGCAAACAAATTAACACGTATAATTCCGTATCACGTGAAAATATATTCCACAACATTACAGCTTACGTGCTCCAAAACAATCAGGTTTCTGCCTATGGCTCACTTGTCCTCCCAAAATATGATGCAAAAACCAATCTCGCACGCTTGAAACTTACGTTCCCGTCTGCGCGTCGCGAAACAATTCTTGACAACTCTCTCGTCTGAGATGCTGGATGCATCACGCAGAGCAGGTCACGCGCCACTGGGAACTCGCTGCCACGCAGCAGGTCCAATTTCATGGCAATAGTCAAAACTTCAACTTCTCCAGAGGAGCGTTGCGCAAGACTTCTAGCAGGTCTGCAGCTTCGACATTATTCGTCAAAGCAAATGGGGCGGTGGGAACAAAAGGATGGCAATTTGTCCTTGCTCCTCTTGCAAGTGACTTTTGCATGTCGGACCATTTGCAACTGTCTACTTGACATTTTTGGCCTCGAATGCTATCAAATGTTGTCAAAGAAACAGATGTGACACCGCGTGTTCAACGAACTGGCCAAGTATTACAACCAAGTTTGCAAAACGAGGCACCATGAGAAGTTTGCTTCTCTCCAATTTTTCCAGCTGGCGTCGCGCAGCTTCTGCCACGCAGCGGACGGAATTTGAGAGCAACGACACAAGTTTAACTTCTCCAGAGGAGAGTTGCGCAAGACTTCCAGCAGGTCTGCGGCGTTGGTGTCATAGACAAAGCACGTGGAGCGCTCAAAAGAAGATTGTGGGGCTACTACTACTATTACTACTACTACTAGGACTACTAGTACTAGGACTACTACTACTACCAGGACTACTAGTACTACTAAGACTACTACTACTACTAGGCCTACTACTAGTAGGACTACTACTACTACGACCAGGACTACTATTGCTGGATCACTACTGCTAGGACTACTATTCCTGTCAGGCTACCCAAAAGTTCGTATATCGGAAGTTTGCCACTAAACTTCCTTTGATCATGCTAAGATTTTTCGAGGTTCGTAAGATATTTTGCATTTTGCGCCCTCTAAATGATAAGTGGGCCTACCCCCCACAAAGGCGAGGTTTTTGGAGGATTGGGGCTTAGATGGCATAAACGTGCCTTTTTCGAAAAGCCATCTTCTCACTAGTCCTAGTAGTAGTAGTAGTAGTAGTAGTAGTAGTAGTCCTAGTAGTAGTAGTAGTAGTAGTAGTCCTACTAGTAGTAGTAGTCCTAGTAGTAGTAGTAGTCCTAGTAGTAGTAGTAGTAGTAGTAGTAGTAGTAGTAGTAGTAGAAGTAGAAGTAGTAGTAGTAGTAGTAGTAGTAGTAGTAGTAGAAGTAGAAGTAGAAGTAGAAGTAGTAGTAGTAGTAGTAGTAGTAGTAGTAGTAGTAGTAGTAGTAGTAGTCCTAGCAGTAGTAGCAGTCCTACAAGTAGTAGTAGTCGTAGTAGTAGTAGTAGTCGAAGGAAGTTTAGAAGTCTAACTTCCGACAATATGTAGAGTTGAAAAGCAGAGTCGCACAGCAGTCATGTCAGTAGCAAGAAGATCAACATGCGTGTAGAGTCAGTAGCAAGAAGATCAACATGCGTGTAGAGTCAGTAGCAAGGAGTTCAACATGCGCGACAAATGTTGGTGACGTCGCGAATCGCTGTGTTTTTTCAATGAGTCGTGGTTCCTGATGTTCGAAAAGTAGCTTCGCTAAAGCGGCGGGTGCGGAGGTAGCTGTTTCGCGGACAGGTGAAAAATGGCACGCGGCTGTGGCGAAAAGCACATTTGCGCGTCAAAATGTAGAAAACACCTCAGCGTCGGAGACATTTTGGAAGTTCCAATGTTCCAAAATGCCACGCCGCTGTGGCGAAAAGCATATTTGTAAGTCAAAATGTGGAAAACACCACAATCAAGGCAGATCATATCAGAACCAACCAAGCCGATACTACGGCTCATACTCACGAGAAGACTACGGTCCCTACTCACGTTCATCATCGTCTTCAGGACACCGCTGGGAAGGACAACACTGGGATGGCTGGTATGGCGGATGGCGATAACCGACACTACGGTTGCCAAAAACATCTTTGTAAGAAAGCTCACCGATACAACGGTTGACATCAATGTTCAATTTTTACACAATCTTCATTAAACCGATACAACGGATACTGAAATCACATTTATTCTTTCCAGGATTTGTTGCTTTACCGACAATACGGTATGATTTGTGGTCGTTGACTGTGCATGGTGCATTGTGAATGTTGGAGCTCAATATTCGACAGAATTAGTTTTCATTTCTGAATTCGTTTGTTCGAATCACGGTTTCTCATTGTCTGGTATCTCAGCCTGCCTGCTCATAGCGGCTTCGCAAGTTTCACTTTGTCTTTGTCATTCTGTACAGTCGTAACATATTTTTGAAGCATGCTGCAGTCCAAAGAAAATTTGTGTCTGTTTGTTTCCTGTTTTTACTTTTTGGGGAACCCCTTAACAGATGGACTTACGCAATGCTTACTTGTACACTTCTTCACTTCACTTTACTGTATAGCTGAATCTCACAAACGTGTGTCCATGACAACGTTTGGCTCAAGACTTAGCACTTGCTATAAAGTCTTACAAAAAGAGCGCTTGCTGACCTACGGTGTTTATCGACCAGGGCAATCACGGGGAATTTCTCCCCTTCAGGGGGGGCGGGGACGAAGGTCTGAAGGTCGAAGGGGGCTTCACCTTCGCAAGGCTTCAAGCGGGCTTCAAGGGGGCTTGAAGGAGGCTTTAAAGGGGCTTCAAGGGGGCTTGAAGGGGGCTTCACCTTCGCAAGGCTTCAAGGCGGCTTGAAGAGGGCTTCAAGGGGGGGGCTTGAAGGCGGCTTGAAAGGGGGCTTCAGGTTCGGAAGGCATTAAGGCGGCTTGAAGGGGGCTTGAAGGAGGCTTCAAGGAGGCTTGAAGGAGGCTTGAAAGGGGCTTCACCTTCGGAAGGCTTCAAGGGCGCTTGAAAGGACTTGAAGGGTGCTTGAAGCCTTCCGAAGATGAAGGGGGCTTCGAAGGGCTTGAAGGGGGCTTCAAGAGGGCTTGAAGGGGGCTTGACCTTCAAGGGGGCTTAAAGGGGGCTTCAAAGGGGCTTGAAGCCTTCAACGCTGAAGGGTGCTAAGAGGGGGCTTGAAGGGGGCTTGAAGCCTTCATCGCTCGAAGGAAGCTTCACGGATGCTTCAAGGGCTTTACATCAGAGGTTTGGGCATGTGTAAAGCATGTACTACATCAATTCCATCAAGACCAAACAGGAGAACTTCGAGTTGAAACTTGAACAGCGCAACGTGAATTTCCAGCACATTTTGGAAACTCGAGAAGACAACGAGTTGGAGAAAATCCTGGAGGTTCTGAAGTCTCGCAAAGGGACCAGTGAAGACAAGATTGCGTTTGTGCTCAGGAACAACTCGTGGTGAAAGCACCCTGGGTTGCGTCAGATGACGGCTGACGGTGATTTTTCCGTGGCACGTTCTTCAGAGTCAAACGGGTGCAATGTGATGTGAAACATTACATGGCTTTTGATTTGCAAGTCCAGACTGCAAGGTTGCTACACAAAAATCCAATGAACACCAAACACTGTGAACTGTGAACACGAAACACTGCGAACCGTGAACAGAAAACAGTGCAATTTGTTCTTCAGATATAGCAATTTCAAATCTGACACTGTCAGCAGAGCAGGACAGATTGTCTGGCATTGGCGCTGGCTATACACTTGTCCACCCTCTTTCACCCATTGCGCCAAGCATCTCTTTCCCTTTGCGCTCAGCATGCTCAGCCACTCGGCCGAGGCATTCCATTCCGAAGCACTTTGAACACGAGTTACATTAGGTTTGGGCATCTGTAAAGTATGTACCGAGGCACTCCATTGCGTAGCACTTTGAACACGAGTTACATTAGGTTTGGGCACGTGTAAAGCATGTACCGAAGCAGTCAATTCCGAAGCACTTTGAACACGAGTTAGATTAGGTTTGGGCATGTGTAAAGTATGTACCGAGGCAATCCATTCCGAAGCACTTTGAACACGAGTTACATTAGATTTGAGGCTTGGTGTTTTTCCAGCCTTGAAAAGGTATTTTTCCAGCACTATAGGAACTTTTCCAGCATCCAAAAGGTGTTTTTTCAGCACCCGGGGTTTTCTCAGCATCTAAAATTGGATTTTTTCCAGCATCCAATGGGTATTTTTTCAACATCTCAGATTTCCTCAGCATCCCGACGTGGTCTGAGGTGTGTATTGTTGCTTGTTCTTGCTTGTTGTTGCTTGTTGCTATTTG